>PVLA01006513.1:0-122451 GCA_004027455.1 Hydrochoerus hydrochaeris
ATAATGGACTTAAAAAGTAAAAAAGAAGAAAAGAAAGTGCTCTAGAGGATATGGCTGCATGTATGTTTAAGTGTGTAGGATTGATAACCATGTTGCTAAGTTGTTACTGGATCATTGAACTACTTTGCAGTCTCACTGTTTGAATGTCCACTTTGTATGTTTTAATTTTGTAACTTTAACAATTAGATCTAAGAAGACAATATGTAATTTATCAACTAGTGATTTCTTACTGCTTTTTTTTTCTGAGATTCTGTATTGTTTCTACCCCTTTTTCTGTTTTCCTTTTTTTTTCTCTTTAAATAAAAAAAAGATGTGTACAGGATGTTCTACCCAACAACATCAGAATACACATTTTTCTCAGCTGCACATGTGACATTCTCTAAAATAGATGATATACTAGTGCATAGAACATGCTTAAATAAATGCAAAAGAATTGAAATTATCCAATGCATATTATCTGATGATAGTGCAATGAAATTGGAAATGGCAAAAGAAATTTAAAAACACCATAAACACAAGGAAACTAAATAACAACCTCCTAAACAACCAATGAGTTAAAAATGAAATTAAAGAAAAAATTAAACAATATCTACAATTAAATGAAAATGCAGATATAACATTTCAGAACATGTAGGAAGCAATGAAAGCAGTCTTAAGAGGGAAATATTTAGCAGTGAATTTTCACATCAGGAAAAGAGAATGAGCAAAAAATAAACAACCTAATGTTGCAACTCAAGCTACTAGCCAGCCTAAAGCCTACACAAGGGAGGAAATTATAAATATCAGAGCAGAAATTAACACAATTGAGATTAAGAAAAAACTACAAAGAAGTAATGGATCAAAGTGTTGGTTCTTTGAAAGAATAAATAAAATTTATAAACTGTTAGCCAAACTTATCAAAAAAGAAAAGACTCAAATTCATGCATTGTAGAATGAAAAGGGTGACATTACTACAGATCCTGTGTAAATTTAGAAGATCAACACTGAGTTTGAAAAATCTTTACTCTCATAGGATGGAAAACACAGAAGAAATGGACAGATTCCTAGAAACATATGAATTACCAAAGCTGAATCAAGAAGATATAAAAATTCTGATTACCCCAGTATCAGTTAATGAAATTAAAACATAATTAAAAACTTGCAACAAAGAAGTGCCCAGGTCCTGCAAGATTCAAGGCTGAATTCTATAAGAAATATAGAGAAGTTGTAACACTACACTCCTCAAAATCATTAATGAAATTGAATGAGAAATAATACTCCCTATCTGACTGCTAGAAGCAAGTATTACCCTAATACTAATACCACAGAAAGGACCAACCAAAGAAGAAAAATATAGGTTAATATCCCTAATGAACATAGATGCAAAAATCTTCAATAAAATACTAGCAAACAGAATGTAGAAAATCATCAAGAAGATTATATACCATGACCAAGTGGAATTCATCCCAAAGATGAAGGGATGGTTCAACATACTCAAGTCAATAAATATAACACACCACATCAACAGAGCCAGATATAAAAATCATATGATCATCTCAATAGATGCAGATAAAGCTTTCCACAAAGTTCAACACTCATGCATGAGTGCTGAATAGATGATCTTTGGGAATAGAGGGGAATAGATGATCTTTACTTCAATCTAATAAAAGCTATATATGACAAACAAACAGCTAACATCATACTAAATGGACAAAAACTGAAAGCTTTCACTCTAAAATCAGGAACAAGATAGGGATGTCCACTACCACAATTCCTATTCATTGTAGTTCTGGAAACATTAGAGCAATTATACAAGAGGAGGAATAAAGGTAGGATAAGAAGTTAAGTTATCATTATTCACAGATGGCCTGATAATCTACATAGAAGACCTCAAAACCACCACCAAAAGACTTCTAGATTTAATAACCAGATTCTGTATCATAACTGTATACAAAGTCAACACTGAAAAATCAATACCATTCCTTTACACAATAAGCTCACTGAAAGACAAATTAGGAAAACCACACCCTTCACACTAGCATCAAAAAAAATTGAAATGCTTATGAATCAATCTAACAAAGGAAGTAAAAGATCTTTACACTGAAAATTACAGTACTCTGGAAAAGGAGATCAAAGAGGATATCAGAAAATGGAAAGATATCCTTGCTTATGGTTAAGAAGAGCCAACACAGTAAAAATGACCATACTCCCAAAATTGTTGCACAGATCTAATGCAATCCTGATCAAAATACCACTAGCACACCTCACAGAACTACAGAAAATATTTCTAAAATTCATTTGGAAACAGAAGAAATCTAAAATAGCCAAGGCAGTCCTGGGCAACAAACACAAGACAGGAATGATCAGAATGCCTGACTTGAAATTATACTACAAAGCTACTGTGATCAAATCAATATGGTACTGGCAGAAAGAAAAAACCCCAAGGATCAATGGAGCAAAATAGAAGATGCTGACAGAACTACAAACATACTCAGCCACCTTATCTTTGACAAAGGGCCCAAACATGTTCACCAGAAGAAAGACAACCTCTTTAATAAATAGTGCTGGAAAAACTGGCTTTCTATACACCAAAGACTAAAACTAGACCCATATCTACCACTATGCACTAAACTAAAGTCAAAATGAACCAAAGATCTAAATACTAAAACAGAGCACTCAATCTACTGGGAGAGAAAATGGGTAGAAATCTTCATGTAGGCACAAAGTTCAGAACAAAACTGAAAATGCATCAAAAATAATTCAAAGAATTAACACCTGGGCTCTCATCTTATTAAAAAGCTTTTGCACACTGAAAGAAATCACCAACAGAGTAAAAAGACAACCTACAGAGTAGGAAAAAATTTAGCCAACTGACCTTCAGACAAAGGACTTCTATCTAGGACCTATAAATGATTGAAAAAATTGAGACCCCTCCAAATTCAAAGACCCAATACAAACACAGAAATCTGAGATGAATACACATTTCTCAGATGAAGAAATACAAATGGCAAATAAATATGAGAAAAAGGCTCAACATCACTAGTCACTGGAGATATACAAATTTATACAACACTGAGATTCCACCTCACTGTAGAAAAAAATGGCTATCATCAAGAAATCAATCAATAACAAATGTTGGAAATTCTGAGGAGAGAAAGAAACCCTTCTCCACTGTTCATGGGATTATAGACTGGTGTAAGCACTGTGAATATAAGTATGGAGATTCATAAAAAAGCTAGTATTAGTGGTCCCACTCAACCCAGGTATTTTTTTCTGGTTTTCTTTCTGGAAGATTAAAAACATCATATCACATCAATATATGTGCACCCATGTTTATAGAAGCACAATTTGTAATAGCTAAATCTTGAAAATAATCCAAATGCCCATCAACTGAGGAACAGATAAAAAAGATGCGATACTTTTATACAATGGAATACTACTCAGCCATACAGAAGGATAACAAGTTGGTTGCAACTTGAAACTATACTCATAAGTAAAATAAATCAGACTCACATGTATAAGAATCATATTGTCTCCCTGGTCTGAGAAATTGAAAGAGTTAATATAGTCCAAAATCTACAACCAATATTGTGAAAAGGGAACCGAGTTTTTAAAAAGAAAAACTAGGAGGAAAGAAGAATGGGAAAGGGAGAAAAATGCAAGTTGGCTATACTATTTGTGTCTCTTAGTTTATTAAAAAGGAAAGTTTGTTCTAATATTGACTGGAGAATTTTACAATGAGTAACTACTTTGAAGATGACAATATGCAATGTATTAACTATTGTTACTCTATTATTTTGTCATAAATTTCTGTTTTACCTTTTTTTCAACAAAATCTAAAGAGTTAAGGATGTGATCCAGTAAATATGCTATAGAGGAAAATGTTTTGGAAAGTTTCTGAGATTTCTTTGCTTTTAGAAAGAAACACTGGTGAAGAGATGTTTTGACAAATGAAATTCTGAGTAGATTTGAAGATGAATTGTAGTTTCTTTTGTGAAAGATCCCAGTCTGAATACAAGGGCTAATACTTTGAGGATAGTAAAACTGAGTGAAATGGAAAAGTTCTGGATACTGATGTTACTGAGCATCTGAAATAACCAAGGTATGAACTGTCACATTTTAAAATGTGTGTGTGTATGTGTGTGTGTGTGTGAGAGAGAGAAAGAGACAGAGACAGAGACACACAAAGAGAGAGAGACAGAGACAGACAGACAGACAGACACTGGGGATTGAATCCAGGATATCACATAAGTTAGGATGATAGATAGGTGGCACTACCACTGAGCTACACCTGCAGTCTTTAAATTTGTTATTAAAAAGCAAGTTTTCCAAATTTTAATTTTTAATTAAAAAGTAGTTTTATTAAATCATAGTTGAAATTACTTTTATTTTATACTTACTAGGTACCTGTTACTGTGTTAGGTGTTGCATCTAAATTGTCTTAATACAATAAATGTATGAGATGAGGCTGCTCATTTAGCATCAACATGTTTATATGTCTTAATTACTTCACCCAGAGTAAATAGCAGTTTAGAATCTAAGACATTTTCTCTTCAAAGTCAAGTTTTGGCTACAGCCATTCTTGAGCTGTTGGTTCTATGTTATTTAATCATTAATTACACACAAACACATAAAACATATTATGGGACATGTATTGTGTTAATTTCATGAAAACTCTACTCAGATTTTAAAAGTGTTTTTTGAGGAAGAATCCTTGAATGTCAACTCAATAGACTTGTTAATTTGCATTTGATACATGTATCCTAAATAATCCGTAATACTGACTTAAACAGTTTTAGGCTTAGAGATGTTTGGAAGGCAAGGCAGATTACAAAGTGCTGTGTTGTGGCTTAAAAGGTATGAATCACTTTGTCAGGTCTGCATCTTCTGGGACAAATGGGAAGGTCACCTTTGACTAATGGGAATTCTCAAGAGTGCTGCAGCAATTTTGTGTTCAGAGTGACTGTTAATTCTAATTGCAATTATAATATCCCTAAGGGCTTACTTAAAAATCACCAGTTATTAGAAGTAAATAAATGTTTACTGATTATTTCACTAAGTACATAGTACTTTCGTCTATGTAGGACATAAAAGAAGTATGAGCTATGAGTTATTAGCTAGATTCAAGACAAGGTTTGTGAGACAAGATTAATACCCACAAAACAATGAGATTAAAACATAAGGAGATCTATTATTAAACAGTTATGTGATCTGAAAATAAAGAATGTGTAAAAAAGGAAAAGATATATAACAATTATCAAGTTCTACACAGTATCAATGGCAAAGTGATGTCACATAAATTTAAGGGTAACTGTAGCATGGCTTATACTATCCTAATGAAAAACATTATTTATGTTTCCAGAGTTACTATTGTAATATATGCTAATGTTAAATAGATAATTTGAGTCACTTGGAAGATGTACCACAAGAATCAAGTATTCTGTTTCCTTTGGGACTCCAAATATACTACTACCTAGATAACCTATGTTCTGGACTTTCAAGTTCAAAATCCCAGGCCAGCCAAGTCTAAATCAAAATCAAAGAAACTAGGCTGATGTCATGAAATTCCTATGAGAATGATTCATGTTTGAATAATATTACAAGCAGGGCGTGGTGGTGCAACATATACTTCAGCACTTTGAAAGACCGAGAAATACAGCTTCCAGTTCAAGCCCTCCCTGGGTAACTTAGAAACTTACTAGGAGCTCATTGCAAAGTAAGAAATAAAAAAGGGCTGGGTATATAGCTCTGTTAAAAGTCCTCAGTTAAAGGTATATTCTCAATACCATAAAAAAAGTATCTCGTGAGTTTGTAAAATTAATTTACAGAATACTAAAATATTCCTGCTTTATTAAGTTTTACTCTCAAAAGTGATTTGAAAATCCCCTCATCACCATTTCCTGAGTATTTTCATTATCTCAAACAGAAACTCTATAGAGCAATAATTTTCCATTCTCCTTTACCCTGGAGCTCTAGGTAACTTCTATTTTTGGTCTTTATCAGTCACACAAATGTTAATCATACATTATTTCTTTTTTTTTTTTGTATTTCACTTTGAATATTTTCAAAGTCCATCTAGGTTGTAACATACATGCACATTCTTCTTTATCTGATGTCTTACTTTTCTAGAGTTCACTTCCTGGGGTTTCAGTTATCCAAGTCTATCACAGTCCAAATAATTGAATTCAAAATTCCAGAAATAATTCATAAGTTCTAAATTGCATACTATCCTGAAGTAGCAAGATGATATATCACACTATCCCACAAAGGAAATGAACCATCACTCTGTTCAATACCTATATGCACGTAGTATATGCTACTTGCCTATTAAACATTTAGTGGCCAACTTAGTTATCAAATCCAATGTCAAATACAGCAATGTTTGTGTTCAAGTAACTGTTAGTAGCTTTGGGTTACATTACTCCTGTAACATTTGCCCCAGTTCAATTCACTATAGTGACACTGTTTCTCACATCATCACAGGAAGATAAGAATAGTAGGATAAGATATTGCGAGAGAGAAAGAGAACAGCAAGAAAGAGAAGGGGAGACTGATTACATTCACATAACTTTTATCACAGGATATTGTTAAAATTGTTCTATTTACTATACTATAATTGTTAATCTTTCTGTGCCTAATTTACATACTTTATCATAGACATGCATTGTAGAAAAAGTATAGATTTTGGTACTATCTGTGGTTTCAGGCATCAACTTAGTATATCAGAATTTCATTTCTATGGATAAATAATATCCCATTCTACATATATAACATATTTTGTTTACCAACTCATTTATTGATAGATATCTGGGTTATTTTTTGAATAATGCTGTTAAGAACAGGAGTGCAAAATTACCTGAATGCCTTTTCAGGACATACCTAAGAGTAGAACTGCTATGTTCAATACTTTGAAAAATTAACAAACTGTTCTTCACAGCAGTACCATTTTAAAATCTATCATTAATGAGCAGAGTTTTTAATTTTCTATACTTTTTCTAACATTTATTTTACTTTTTAAAAACATTCTGATAAGACTAACTATATCTAATGTGAAAAGATATCTTACTGCTTTTGGTTTGCACCCCCTAATTAGGAATGAAGTTGGTAATTTGTTTATATGCTTACTGAACATTTCTCCGTGTTCTTTGGAGAAATGTCTATTCAAATCTTTTGCCCATTTTAAAAAACTGACAGCTTTTTGTTGTTGAACTGTAGTAATTCCTTACATATTCTGGATATTATAACATTATCAGGTAATATGGTTTACAAATAATTTCTCCTATGTATTATCTTATCACTCTTTTGACAGTGTACATTTTTGTGTACAATAGTTTTTAGTTTTATTAAGCCCAATTTATCTATTTTCCTTTGTTATATATGTTTTTGATATATTTTAAAAAACATTACCATATTCAATGTAATAAAGTTTTAATATTATATTTGCTTCAAAAAGTTTTACAGTTTCACTTCTAAAGTTTAGGTCTCAACTCCATTTCAAATAAATTTTTGGAAATGGTATAAGGTAAGAAACTAAGTACAATGTTTTCAGGTGAATATCTTGTCTTTCCAGCAACATTTGTTGAAAACATTATGTTTCACCACTTGAATGATATTGGTGCCCTTGAAGAAAATAATTTGACTATTAATCTGAGGTACTATGTATATGGTTTCATTTCTACCTTTTTTTTTTTAATCGGGACCAGGGATCAAACTCACTACCATATGCTTGCAAGGCAGGCGCTTATGTGGCTGAGCTAAATCCCCAGCCCTATGGTTTCATTTCTGTTGCATTGGTCTATATGTCTGTTCTTATACCATTATCAAACTTTTGATTACTACCAGTAAGCACATTTTTAAGATCAGGAAGTGTGTTCTTTAACTTTTTCATTTCAAGATTGTTTCGATTTATTTGGTGCTTCTTCAAATTTCATATGACCATAGGATCTTCTATTTCTCAAAAAGGTGCTGTTAGGATTTTGATAGGGATTGAACAAGGTTTGTAGATCACTTTATGCAGTACTATTATCTTAATAATATTAAATTTTCCAATCCACTAACATGAGATGTCTATGTATTTATGCCTTCACTACTTCTAAAAATGTTAGTTTTCAGAATACAATCTTGTGCCTCTTTGATCAATATTTATTCCTAAATATTTTATTTTACTTTTCTACAAATGTTTGTAAATAGAATTGTATTTTTAAATATTCTTCTGGTAGTTTTGTTCAATATTACTATAAAGAAATATAACTATTAGAGTATAAATTTTGTATCCCACAACTCTGCTGAATTTGAATCCTACATGCAGCAGAGTTTTTGGATGAATAAGTGTACTCATTTGGATAACATGCGATCATATCATTTGTTAGTAGATAATTTTTATTCTTTTCAATTTAGGTTACAGTAATTATTTTTCATAACTAATTGCTCAGAGTAGATCTACCAATATTATATTGAATAAAAGTGAAGAGTATCCTGCTTTTTTTCCTGGTCTTATGGGAAAAGACTTCTGTCTCATCATTGCATATAATGTTAGCTGGAGATTATTCATATATGGCCTTTATCATATGAGGAAGTTCCCTTCTCTCGCGAGAAATTTTTAAAATGAGGTTTTAAAAAATCAAGTGTTTTTCTGGATGCATTGTGATGATCATGTGGCTTTATTTCTCTTTGATAATAATTAAATGTATTATGTTGGTTTACTAATGTTGGGCAATCCTATCCTTGTCATTTAGTCATGATTCATAATCCTTTTAACATGTTGCTAGATTTGGCTTACAGACTAGATACAAACAAGTTCAGTGAAGCCCTACAAAGTTGTAAGAAGTGCTTAATGTTGAAATACTGCTCAGCTCTCAGAAGACCAGCATGCTGATAGGAATGTGAATGTAAAGGCCAGGCTCAGGAGGTTGAAATGGGGAACAACAAATCCACTGACAGCTGGACTAGAAGCCATATATTATACTCTGGGAGAAAAACTGTCCACATTTTGCCCATGTCCTGAGATTTTGAAGAATAGTAAGATTAAGGCTAGAAGACCAAATATGCTGAGAGAAGAAATTACAAGACAGCTTTATATCCAGGTTGTAGTATCATGACTTTTGGCTGCTTTAAGCCAACTTGCAAAAAACAGAGCTAAATAATGTCAACCATGACCAGAAAAGAAGCACCTTTAAATATAAGGCAAAGGAAAATATGGTTGCTGAAATTAGTGTGAAAAAGAAGCCAAGACAGTGTGTTGGCGCATACCTGCAATTCCAGCACTCGAGAAGCTGAGGCAAGAGCACTGTCCTAAATTCAGGGCCAGCCTGGGGATACATAGTAAATTCATGGTCAGCATGAGTTACATAACTGCATAGCAAGATATTACCTTTAAAAAAGAAAAAAAGAAGAAAGAAACCAAATATTTTGCATCATGACGATAAAAAGAGACAGCTTGAAGGCATCTCGAAAATTGGCCAGACAAAACCCTTCAGGATCAAGAATATAAATGGGTAAGGACAAATTCTTTTGAATCACTTTCCTTTGAGAAGACAGGCTTTGGTCAGTGCTGAGAAGATGAGAATGCTGATAGAAATACAGATAGTAAATGCCAGGCTCAAGAAGTTTCAAGTAGGAATAAGAACCCCATTGGCAGTTTGGCTAGAGGGCATATTTGTTAACCTTTGGGAGAAAATTTGTCTTTATTATGCCTATAACTTTGAGATTTTGAGGCAGACTGAGATTAAGAGCAACAGACTAGTTAATCTGAAGGAGGCAATTTCAAGGCAGACCAACATTCAGACTGGAACATGAGTACAGCTGGCAGGTTTTAGTCATATTTATCATGAGAATCAGTACCAAAAAGCTGAACAGAATAACTGGAAAAATTGTGCTTGTGGAAAGAAACAAACCACTTGTAAAGTCAAGGGTTGTATTTTAGCACTTGTAAAGTTGAGACCCAGAATAGCTTGGGTGATGAAAACATTAGCATTAAAAAGAAGCCAAGTACTTTGCATTAGAGTAACAGGAAAGATGGCCTGAGAGCATCTCATAAATCAAGAAGACCTCACCCTTCCACCATTCAAGTGTACAAGACATCTTTGAAAGACTGCTCAAGAATGGCCACCTAAAGAACTGGTTCCCTTAGATTTGGTATTTAGAGGCCTTTAGAGCTATGAAACAAGGAGGTCTGGTTACTGCTCATGCTGATGGCAGACCTTGCATGCCTGTAGGATCAGCATGGTACTAATCCTACAGGCATGCAAAATGCAAGAGTTGTGGGGTTAGGGGAGCTTCTACCTAGATTAAGAAGAATATAATTTTAAAATACTTATATATTCTTGATTAGATCCCTTATAAGTATATAATGTTCAAGGTCTTTTGCAACCTTTTATGAATTAAAGTCTTTAAAAATGATAAACTACTCCAACTCTTTCATCCTTAGCATTTTAAAGGAATATCTTTTTCCACTTCACCTTGAACTTCTTTGTATCTTTGAATCCAAAGTGTCTTACAGACAACAGAGATGGATTGTATTTTTAAAAACTCATCATGACAACTTTTGCCTTTTAATTAGATGATTTAATGTTTTTACAATTGAAATAATTATTTTTAAAAAATTTTATTTAAAGAGGAGAAAAATAAAGCAAAACAGAAAAAAAGGGTAGAAACAATACAAAATTTCAAAAAAAATGAACAGTAAGAAATCACTAGTTGATACACTACATATTGTCTTCTTGGATGTAGTTATTCAAGCTACAAAACTTAAAGCATACAAAGTGGACATTCAAACAGAGACAGTTCTGTTCTCTGATCCAACAAAAACTTAGCAACATAATTATCAATCCTACACTCTAAAATACACATGCAGTTAGTTATATCCTTTAGAGCACTTGCTTTTCCTCTTTTTGCTTTTTAAGTCCATTATCTGTTTAGTTATATCATGTTTCAGGTTGCTCAATACCTTACTGATCTGTTTTGTTGTCGTTATTTACCTTTTAAAATTTTTTCTTATTTTTTTAAAATTTTATTTATTTATTTTATTTTGAAGGTAGTAAAATACAGCAGAACAAGACAGGACATAAGCAACTGAGGCAGTGCAGTGAAATTGGTACAGAACCTTACAGCAGGTTACCAAGATAACAGCAATAGGTACAATAGTATATCTGGTTTTCTTCACAATAGTTGTTCCTTCAATCATGTAGAGCAATATCGAAGGAAATACCAAAATTACAAAAACAGAATATTGAATAGAGTAATACTATTGATTAGAACAGAGCAAAACAAAGATAAAATATTTGCCTTCAAAGAGATGGCAGAAGAAAATCCCCCTTATTTGCTATATTGCCTATAGTCAAACTCTCAAGACATGCTCAGATCACAGGCTCTCACTTGCTAGCAGGGAGAGGGTGATGGATGGATGTTTGATTCTTAGCCTGCGCCCCAGCAGGCTCACAGCTGCCCATCAGAGGGGTCAACTGGCTGCCCATTTTCCCAACGCCCTAAGGTCCAACATAGCGTGTTGCGGATCTCAGGAAACGCTGATATGGTTCTCGCCCTGGGGCGGCCATTGTTTGCCAGGCCACAGCCACTTGTGGCATGCTGGTGACTGCCTGTTTTCCCAGCACCCCAAGGTCCAACATGGCATGTCACGGGTCTCAGGTAATGCTGATATGGTTCTTGCTCTGGGGAGGCTGTGGCTTGCCACGCCACAGCCACTTACCAGAGTGGCATGCTGGCAGCTGCCTGTTTTCCCAGAAATAACTATTGATTAGATTTTACCATGCCATTTAGCAATTTGTTTTCTGTATGTTTTATGTTTTTTCAATTTCAATTCTTTCATCTGTTTTATTTTCTTTTTTTGGTTTAACTTTTGTCATGTACTATTCTGATTTACATGTTTGAGTATAAATGTATACATTTATGCTATTTCTCTTATGGTCACAAAAGATAACTTCAGCAAAAACAACCCAGTTTGACTACAACCAGCTTAGTCTCCATATATGTCCCTACACATCTCCATTTCTTTATATTGTTGACACCTATGACATATATTCACATTGTGTAACAGTAACATAATTTTAAGATGATTATTTTTTAATTTGACTTTCATACTTTCTTTTTGTATTTTAAAACCAAGCAAAATAAAACTGAATAAATCCAATCAAAATAAAACAGTGTAAGTCATACAGGCATTCAAAACAAAACAATACTAAATCAACAATGGCTACCATAATGCCTCTTGTTGTCTTCAAAATAGCTGCCCATACCATCAGATGTAGTAAAATCAAACAAAAGAGAAAAAACATAGAACCAATAAAAACAAAACAATGAACACAATATAGGACTTCAAAACAAGACAACAGTAATCCAAAATAGCTACCATAATACATCTTGTTATCTTTGAAATAGTTGCCCATGCCATCAGATATAATAAAATCAAATCAGACAAAACAGAATAAAACCAAGCCGAACAGAACAATGAACATGATACAGAACTTTAAAACAAAATAACAGGGAATTAACAATGGCTACCACCTTCAGAAGGAGATCCCCCACAGATGCTATAGTGAACACTGCAATGCTCCAAACAGATGATCAAACCATTGGCTAGATGAGTATTTTATACATTTATCCTTTAAGTCTATATTTACAAGAAGCATTACAAACCAAAAAAGCAATAATACTGTCTTTTATATTTACCTGTATATTTACCATTACTAGTTTATTTTTTTGTATGACTCAGATTTAATTTCATTCTGAAAGTCTCTAGCACATCTTATAAGGCAGTTTTACTAGCAATAAATTCCCTTCATATTTTGTTAACCTGTAGCTGTCTTAATGTATCCATCATTACTGAAGTATAATTTTTCCACAAATGGAATTGGTTGATAGTCATTTCCTTCCATTATTTTAAATATGCTATCCCACCTTCTTTTGGCTTTCATGGTTTCTTATAAATCAACAATTATTTTCTTAAGAATTTATTGTACTTAGTTCACTTCTCTTTCCAATTTCTAGATTTTTCTCTCTGTCTCTGGAGAATATAACTATAACATGGCTAGTGTGAAAGTCTTTTGAGTTTATCCTGCTTGGAGTTTGTTGAATTGTGTGTGTGTGTGTGTGTGTGTGTGTGTCTCAACAGAGATTAATCTAAGAGGCTAAATAATTCAGCCTTTTTTATTTGAGACAGGATCTCAACAACCCAAGTGGATCTTCAACTTGCAATGTTTCTCCCTCAGCTTTCTGAGTATTTTAGATTACAGGTATGACCCACTGTACCTGTATTTTTTTCTGATGTGCATAGTCATGTCTTTCATCAAATCTGAGAATTCTTGTTCCTATTTTTTCAAATAATTTTTCTTTCCTTTGTCTTCTTTCCCCTTCTGAGACTTCCATGATGCAGTGTTTATATATTTGACGATGTTCCATAAGTCCCTAATGCTTTGTTCATTTCCTTAATTTTCTTATTTCTGTTATATTTTAGACCTAAAATACCCACTACATTTATGTGTTCAGGTTTGGAGCTTTTGGAAGGAGCCTGAATCATGAATGTACTACTCTAATCAATGGATCTATCCATTTATAAGTTCATAGTTGAATAGGCTGTTACAAAGTAGGACCCCAGTAAAGGACATAGGTAACTGGCAGTATGCCTTTGAACAGTATATCTTCTCCCCAGCCCTTCCTCTCTCTCTGGCTCTTTCCCTCTTTCTCTGCTCTTGAACTCTCATAAGGTGAATAACTCTTCTACTAAGTGCTATCAATATGATGTTTCTGCATTGGAGCCAGCTGACAAAGGATTGAAATCTTGAACTGTGAGCCAAAGTAACCATTTTCTCGTTTAGGCTGTGTGTCAATTATTTGGCTACAGCAGTGAAATGCTAATACACTGCTTCACAGGTTGGGTAACTTTCATTGCCTTATCTTCAAACTTCCTCATTCTCTCTTTCTACCTGCTTGTATGACTGAGACCTTCTTGTCAATTTTCATTTCAGCTACTGTACTTTCCATGTCTGGATTTTCTATTTGGTTCCTTTTTACAGTTTCTCTTTATTGATAAGTCATATACATTTTATAATTATTTTTATGATTTTCCTCAGTTTTTTCCCATGGTTTTCTTAGAAATCATCAATAAACCTTTTAAAGACAGAATGGTTTAATGTCTAGTACCAATAACTCCAAAGTCTGGATTTGCTTTGAAATGGCTTCTAGTAAAAACAGTAGAAACATTTTTTCCCTATGAATGGCCCACAACTGCCTATATGCCCTGTGATTTTGTTTGTCAAAGACTGAGCTTTTTGAGGACTTTTATGTGGTACCTCTAGAAATCAGGTTCTATAAATCTTCAGAGTTTTTTTTTAATTTTAAAGAGAAAAAAATCCAAAAAAAATTAAGAAACAAACTATTAAAACACAACAGCAAAAGCAAAATGACAAAGATAACAATAACAACAAACAATGGTAATATAAGATTTCAAACCAAGATGACAGGAATTTAACAACAGTTGCAATGTTGCATTTTGTTATCCTCAAAGTAATTGCTTAGGCTACCAGATACAGGCATGCGAGACTGATCAAACAATATAGTTTACCTATGAGCAGTTTCTTTCCCATGTAGTATATCCACTGTAACTTTTGGATTTTATTTACTCTTTCAGTTTCTTACACTAGCAGACAATTCAGTGTTTACACATGCAAGTCTGATTTATTTCACTTATGAGTATGGTTTCAGTGGCATACATTTACCTGTAAAAGCCTCAAGTTTACCATATTTCATGGCTGAATAGTACTCCATTGTATAAAAAAACCACATCTTTATATCCAGTCCTCAATTGTTGGGCATTTGAGTTGTTTCCAAGATTTATCTATTACAAATTGTACTGCTATAAATATGAGTGCACATGTATCACTGTGGTATGATGTTTTCAATTCTTCTGGGAAAATACCCAGAAGGGGAAGAGCTGCATTAAGTGGAACCTCATCCTAGTGTTTTGAGGACTGTCCACACTGATTTCCACAATGGATGTATCAGTCTACACTCCCACCAACAATGGAAAAGGGTTTCTTTTTTACCACATCCCAACCAGCATTTGTTATTGGTTAAGTTTTTGATGTTAGTCATTCTTTTTGGAGTTGAGATGATATCTCAGTGTTGTTTTAATTTTCATTTCTCAAATGACCAATTGTTGAATATTTTTTCATATATTTATTTTCCATTTGTGTTTCTTCATCTGAAAATTGTATATTCATCTCAGATGCCCATTTTGGATTGTGTTTTTAAATTTGAGAGGGCCTGAATTTTTTCAATTTTTTTGTATGTTCTAGATAAAAGTCCTTTGAGGGACAATTGGCAAAAATGTTTCCCAATCTGTGGGCTTTATTTTCATCCTGTTGGTGATTTCTTTTGATGAACAAAAACTTTTTAATAAGATGAGATCTCAGTTATTGATTCTTTAAAGTACTTCCTGAGCAGTTTGCTTTTTGTTCATAAACTCTCAACCTACCCCAAAGCATCACGATTTCTATTTCCTTTGTGTTCCAGTAGATTTAGTGTTTCTGTCTTAATATTTAGATCTTTGATCCATTTAGACTTTAGTTAACTGTATGGTACTAGGCATGATTCTAGTTTAGGCCTTAGGCATGTAGAAAGCCAGCTTTTCCAGCATGACTTATTAAAGAGGCTGTGGCTCAGTAAGTTTGTAGTTGTTGCTGTATCTTCTGTTTTTTTCCATTCACCCTCAGGTCTGGTGTGTGTGTGTGTGTGTGTGTGTTTACCAGTACCATGCTGATTTTAATACAGCAGGTTTGTAGTATAATTTCAAATTCAAGTCTAGGATTGTGATGCCTCCTGCTTTGCCTTTGTTGCCCAGGATTGCCTTTGCTTTTCTAGGTCTTGTCTTGTTCCATATGTGTTTTCAGAAAGTTTTCTCTAGATCTGTGAGGTATGCCAATGGTATTTTGATTGGGATTGCATTAAATCTGTATAAGAATTTTGGAAGTATGACCATTTTCACAATGTTGGTTCTTTTTATCCAGGAATAAGGAATATCTTTCCATTTTCTGAATTCAATTTCTTTTTTTCAGAGTTCTATAATTTTCACTGTATAAATCTTTTACTTCTTTATCAGACTGATTTATATCTTATTTTTTTGAAAGGTGTGGTTTCCCTAGTTTCTCTCTCAGAGTTTGTTGTGTACAGCAATGCTATTGACTACTGAGTAATGACTTTGTATCTAGCTATGCTACTCAATTTGCTTATTAATTCTTGAAGTCTATTGGTGGAGTTTTTGGAGTCTTCTATGTAGAGTATCATGTCATCTGCAAATAATGATAAATTAAATTCTTCCTCTCCTATCTTTATTTGTTTTATTTCTCTCTCTTGTCTAATTGCTCTGGCTAATGTTTCCAGAACTATATTGAATAAGAGTGGTGATAATGGACAATGTTGTTTTTATTTCTGATTTTAGAGTGTAAGTTTTCAGTTTTTGACCATTTAGTACAATGTTGACCACTGGTTTCTCATAGATAGCTTTTATCAGATTGAAGGAAAGACCATCTATTTAGATTTTCTCTAGGGTTTTTTTTTTAACATGAATGAGTATTAGACTTTATTAAAATGTTTTTTTACATCTATTGAAATGTGATTTCTGTCCTTCACTCTGTTAATATGGTATATTACATTTATTGATTAGCATATGTTGAACCATCCTTGCATTCCTGGGATGAATCCCACTTGATTGTGCTATAAAACCTTCTTGATGATTTGCTGCATTGCTTGATAGTATTTTATTCAGAATTTTTGCATCTATGTTCATTAGAGAGACTGGCTTGTAATTTACTTTTTTATTTGAGTCTTACTCTGGTTTGTTATCATGGTAATATTTGCCTCCAAGAATGAATTAGAGTGAATTTCTTACCTTTCAATTACATTAAAGAGTTTGAGGATTATTGGTATTAAATCACCTCAAATTTCTTGTAGAATTTGACTGTGAATCCATTAGGACCTGGACTGTTTTGGTTGGTAATTTTTAAATTACATTTTCAATTTCATTAACTGATATTGGTTTTTTTTGAGAAGTTTGATATCTTCTTGATTCAGCTTTGGTAATTCATATGTGTCTAGGAATCTGTCCATTTCTTCTGTTTACCATCCTGTGAAAGTAAAATTTATGAAGTATTGATGATCTCTATTTCCACAGGATCTGTGGTGATTTCACCTTTGTCATTTCTTATTGCATGAATTTGAGCTTTTTCTTTCCTTTTTTTTTTTTTGATAAAATTTGCTGGGAAGTTATCAATTTTATTCTTTCAAACAACCAACATTTTGATTCATTAATTCTTTGTATTGTTTTCTGAGTCTCAATTGCATTAATTTCTGCTCTGATCTTTATTAATTTCCTTTCTTCTTTGGGCTTTGGGCTTGATTTGTTCTCTTTCTAGAAGTTTGAGGTATAGCATTAGGTTATTTATTTGTACTTGTTCTGTTTTCCTGATACCAGAATTCACCATTATGTATTTCCCTCTTAGGACTGCTTTCATTGTGTCCCACATGTTCCAGTATATTGTATCTGCATTTTTGTTTGATTGCATATATTGTTTAATTTCTTCTTTAATTTCCTCTGTGTCCCACTGATAGTTTAGTATGGTGCTATTTAATTTCCATGTGTTTATAGAGCTTTTGCAGTTTCTTTGGTCATTAATTTCCAATTTCATTGCACTATGGTAAGATAATGTACATGGGATAATTTCAACTCTATTGCATTTAGTTAAGCATGTTCTATGGGCTAGTATATGATCTATTTTAGAGACTGTCTCATGTGCAGCTGAGAAAATGTGTATCTTGATGTTGTTGGGTAGAACTCTCTGTACACATCTACTAAGTCCATTTGTTCACAAGTTTTATTCAGTTTTGTTATTTCTTTGCTAATTATTTGTCTAGGTGATCTGTCTTTGTGACAATAGGGTGTTAAGTACCCCCTTATAATTGTATTATTGCTACTTTGATTTTTCACATCTATCAATATTTGTCTTACACAGTTTGGTATGCCCATATTTGGTGCATATATATTTATGATGGTTATCTCTTTCTCTTGATGTTTTCCCCTTTCAAATATGTAGTGATTTTCTTTATCTCATTGGATCATTCTTGAAGTTCATATTGTCTACAAACAGAATAGCTACCCCCTGCTTTTTTTTCTGCATTCCTTTTGCATTGAGTATTGTTTTCTATCCTTTGACTTTCAGTATATGATTTTCCTTTTGAGTTAAGCGTGTTTCTTGTATAGCATATTGCTGGATATTGCTTCTTGATCCACCTTTTCCAGTCTATTTTTAGATTGAATTGATATGTTAATGGTTATAACTGATATGTATCGGCTTATCTTTATCATTCATTTATCTTTCTGCTGTTTATTCCCTACTTTTCCTCTATTTGCTTTTCCTGCTTATTGGTTTCTTTCTATTGTTCTTGGATATGTGGTCATTTTTATCTCTTTCTAGAATGTCTTTTCAGTACTCGTAGGATTGGTTGGGTGATCATGAAGTTCTTCAGTTGTTCTTTTTTGTGGAAGTATCTTATTTCTCCATCAATTTTGAAAGATAGTTTTTCAGGGTACATCAATCTAGGCTGGAAGTTCTTTACTTTCAGTACTTGAAATACTTTACTCCACACTCTTCTTAACATGATGGCTTATGTTGAGAAGTCTGCCATTATTCTGATAGGCTTTCCTTTGTAAGTAATCTGTTTCTTTTCTCTAGCAGCTTTTAATATTCTGTTTTTATGTTCAATTTCTGGGATCTTGATTATTATATGTCAAGATGTAGATTTATTTTGGTTATGGCTAATTGGAGTTCTATATAACTTGCTTTTATGTATGTCAAATTCTTTTCCCATGTTTGGGAAATTTTTTATTATTGCTTTTGCAAATATTCTTTTTATGCCTTTTGTGTTGTCTCCTTATTTTTCATTAACACTCATCGGTTTATATTGTTTCTCTTTGCATCTTCTTGCAGCTGTTGAATTGTTATTGTCTGATTCCTTGTTATTTTTAAGAAATTTTTCAGTCTTCAAGGTCAGAGAGTCCATCTTTAATTTCATTTATCTGGGTTTGCTAGCTGTCAATGGAATTTTTGATTTACTGAATATTTCATTGCATCTGTTTCATGTATTCTAATTGTTTCCTGTATTGTTCATTCAAGATTTCTATCATTTTCCTATGCTCCTCTATTTTTTTAATCTATGTGTTCTTTGGATATACTCACCAATTCTTTCATTATGTTTATTGTTTCTGTTTTTACCTGAGAGATTATTTCTGATCTGATTTCCTTTAAAGCTTCCTGGAATTCTTTCTTTAGTTCCATTGTTATCATTTCAGCAATTTAAGGTGTGTGATTTTTAATTTCATCCATGTCTATGTCTCCTGTACTTGATGTGTATGGGCTGGAAGTCTGAGATTGCATTTTTTTCTTTTGTTTTGGCATTTTCCTGTGTTTTCTGAATCTACAAATGGCAATTCCTAGTTGCTTCCTGAGCTGGCAGCCTATCTGGCAGCAGGGTGCTCTGTGAATTGTCAATGGTTCTGGGTCTCTGGGCCCAGACTTCTGTTCTCTGTGGGCTTCAGAGATGATTTCCAGGTGTAGGTGGGTCCCTGGTTGCAACTTCCCACTCTCCAGGAGCCTCACATTTGGTTTCTGGGTGTGGGCTGATCACTGAGCACAGCTTCCCAGGCCCTGCATTATCACTGTGGGTTCTCAGATTAGTGTGGATATCTGGGTACAGACTCCCAGTCCCTTCAGGCCTCAGAGATGGTTCTAGGTGTTGGCAGATCACTGGGTGCAGACTTTCCATCCTCATGGGCCTCACTGAGGGCTCCCAGATGACTGTGGGTCACTGGGTGCAGATGCCCAATCCCCACAGGCCTCAGAGATGGTTCCCATGTATGAGTGGGTTAATAGGCTCAGAATTCCAATCCCTGCTGGCCTCACCAAAGGTTCCTGATGACTGCTGGGCATGGACTCCCAGTCTCTGCAGACCTCAGAGATAGTTCCTGGGTATGGGTGGATCATTCATCCTTATGAATATAGAGCCATTAGCTAGCTCTATATTCAGTAGTGGTCCAATAGAGATTTCCAAAGTTCATGGATCCAAAAGACAGAAAAACTGTCTGTGAATGTTCTAATAGTTGCCAGAAAGAAGTTGCTACAGTCTGGGGGGATTAAAAATAAAATGTGTATTTGCTAGTCACTCATGGAGCTATGTGAGTGAGCAAAATGCACAACTCTCTAAAATTTGTAGGACAAGGTCCTTACTACCCACTGTAGTAAGAACTGGCTGCTCCACAAATGCCAGCTACCATCCCTATTGCTGTGGTAAGATGGAATACATGGGAAACATAGCTAGTTCATGCATGTAACTTTCTTAATGCACTTGTGATTTCTCCCTTCATTGAACACTCCATAGTTTTCTGGAAACATCTGGTCAATTTCCACAGTTCTAAAGTAGTTATCATGCTTTTATCCATTTAATAGTTGAGTTTTTAAAACAAGGGTTTGAAACTTCTTGTTTTATAATTTTCTATAATTTCATTCTTTATATTTATTTCCCTGATCACAGATATGAGAGAAAAAAAATCATATCTGTGATCAATCCACCCAAGATGCACAACTAGAGGGATTTTCATGAGAAATCATTTCCAGAAGGAAGCAGCCATGGAATCATTTGAACAGGAAAACATGCTGCTATTTAGAAACGTAAGAACAAATCAGGTGTGAGGTGCACACTTGTAAACCCAGGACTCTGGATAGCTGAGGCAAAAAAAACCCTGAAAATGTGATTTCAGCCTATGAGGCACAGCAAGACCTTGCCTAAAAAGAGGGGAGGGGATAGGGACTTAGTTGAGTTCAGTCCCCCGTGTTTGTCCTCAGAAAGAAAGAAAGAAACTAATCCAAGAAGCATGTGGTTTTATTTTTGGAAACAGATCTACTGCTTCATTTACTATCAGGCTTACATTTTTTATATAATTTAAATGTATTTTTTTTCTGTGGTCCTGGGGATTGATCCAAAAGTCTTACATACTGTGGGGAAGTACTACAATTTTAGTCCAAATGTAACTTTCATTAAAAATAAAAAATGTCTATCTCAAAAGGTACAACCATTTATATAACACTCACAATGACAAAATCAGACATAGAAAACAGAATAATGATTTTAGCTGCAGTGTAGGTAGGATGGTGGCTATGAAAATGTTGATTAAAAAAAAATCCTTGTCATGACAATAATTCAGTGCCTTGACAGTAATGGAGGTTACATAAACCTATACTTGTGATATAACTGCTGTGAACTAAATCTATGCATAAGCACATAAATTAGTGAAATTTAGTGAAATTAGATAAATTTGTGAATTCTGAGTAAGTGAAATTAGATAAATTGTGAATTCTGAGTAAGATCAATAGATGCCCATTTCTTCATACTATAGTGCTACAGAACTGTAGCAATACATAATATAGTTATCAGTGGGGAAAATTTAGTCAGGCTACAAGAGATCTATTCCTTTTAACCATTGCAACTACATGTGATCTAAAATTTCAAAATAAAAAGTTAAAAATATAAGGCTTCATAGTTAAATATGTGGTGCAAAAAAAAAAAAAAAGCCCTAACAAGCAAACAAACAAACAAACCAGGCTGAAATGAGAAAGTTTGCATTGTCTTCTCTCTTTTAATAATACAAAATTTTTTCTCATCAGTAACAAGGACTGACAACACTGTTGAAAGGCATATATAAAGAATATAAAAGCACCAAGAAAACTGAGATATGGTATTATTTTGAGACTTTGAAATAATGAAAGCATTTACCATATAGTGAATATTTTTATGTGCTATTCATACTACAAGATTTTCTAACTTTCTACTAACATTATTTTGAAACCCTACAAGGATATCATATAACTAATTCCACTTGACAAAGGAAACTAAAAAACTTATAGCCAATAAGAAAATTGCATAAGGTTATTTAATCAATTAAAAAAATTACCACTTAATGAACATTGGCTATATGGCAGACATATACTTGACATTATACCACTTTAATACTATGAAGCAAATATTATTTTTCATTTTATATTACAGAACCCTGAACTTGAAATTATTTTCCTTAATCAAAGTAAACAAAGCACAATTATTAAAAGGTAGATCTCAAAATACAACTATTACAAGGTAGACTTGAGTCCAGGTCTTTTTATAGAGATTATCATTATAGTAATTATCTAATTACGAATAGTTCACAGGATTAGCATACAACATAAAATAGATAAAATCATCTTGTTGAGTTTGAAAGACAGTTTTGTTTCTAAATTTTTTGTTCCTTAAAGCTTATTTTAAAAAATAAAACGAACATAATCCCTCTACACTCCAGCAATTACTTTATGTTTTCTTTTGCTTCTATAAAAGGCAACTTCTAATTAAATTTGTTAATTCATTTTCTTTATCCTCCTTTTATCCAGAAAGACTTTAGCAAAATCTCAGTTTGGCTAATGATTAATGTTTACTATTTATATAATGTATATTTACCCATCACATTTTATTCCTTTGATCCTGCTTTTAAAAATTATTTTCAAATGTTATCAAAAGTAGAAATTCCTAAATGGATTAAAAGCAACTGGACTCCCTTGCTGCAATCTATTGAAAGTCAGCCTTTGACACAAGAGCTTGTAAAAAAGAAAAAACCAAAATAGAAGCAACTTAGGTAGTTATCCTCTTTAATATGACAATCTCTCTCTCTCTCTCTTTCTCTCTCACTGTCTCTCCCTCTTGCTTTTTGAGTCAAGGTCTCACTATGTAGTGCAGACTGACCTTAAACTCACTTACATAGCCTAGGCTGGCCTCATACTCATAGCACTCTTCCTGCCTCAGCCTCCTGAATGTTAGGATTATAGACATGTACCACCATGCCCAGCATCTTTTACATTTGCAAGTTATATTTACATACCTCTGGCTCTGATTTTGTCAATTTATTTTTCAATTCACACCAATCCCAAAATATTCCACAGAGCTTCCTGTATTCAGAAATACCAGATATTTGTCAATTTTTTTTATGCCTACCCCACAATTTCTATGGTCCTCATTTATGTTAGATAATATAAATACATTGCCTGAATTTTTGTGTTTGTTTTTTTGTGTGTGTGCTACTGGGTATTGAACCCAAGCAAGCACCTTTGTCCTGAGCTAAATCTGCAGCCAAAGTTTTTGAGACAGTCTCACTAAATTGCTACACTGCCCAGGTTGTGATCCTCCTTCTTCAGCCTACAAGAGAACACTGGTTTTACAAGTATAGGCCATCACACCTGGCTGACATTCTTGTTTTATTTTAAGGAGGCTTTCTTTCCATCTTTTGTTTTATGAGTTGCCTCCTTTTCAACATTAATACAAGGTGAAATTCCTCCTGAATTTTCTCTATTATTCTCTTCTTTTTCTTTGATCTCTTTTAGAAATCTTTATTACACATACAGTTTGCAGTTTTGGCTTTACCCTTCTTTCTTGAGTGCTTAAATGACATTTCTTAGTTGAATAGCTTCATGAATGAATTTCATTTCCTTTAAACCAAATTCTCAGTGTATTTTACTGGTTAACCATCCTGTCAATCTAGATTTAACAACTATAATTATTTTTAATTCTCCTTCACAACAGTCAACAGATCAGTATGTTTTTAAACTGAGGTCTTAAGCAGAAATGGATTAAATACACTAAAATCAAGTAAAACTGCAGATTCATGTCCTTCTCCCTGAACTAACTGAATATGTTTTCAAGGACTGGGCACAGAAATCAACACCCTACAGAAGACTTAGGCAGTCTATATTTTGAGAACTACTACATTATATTAAGTATCATTTAATTCTGTTCATTCTACCTTTTCAGTGTTCTCATCCATTTCTTTCCTTTCCTATTGTTTCTCTTCTAGTTTAGGGCTGCTTCATCTCTTAGCTGGCTGTGTGTAATAAGATTTTCCTGCCTCTAGGATATTTCCAGCTCTAATTCATCCTACACACTGGGGTCTTATTAATCTTACTAAATCACAGCTCTGCTCATTTAATGTGACAAGAATTTATTGAGAGCATACTATGTACTAGGTGCTCTAGGGCAGTAGATTCCAAATGAGGTTGATCGTCAGAATTATTAAATGGGGGAACCTTTTCAAAATAGATATTCTCAGCCTCATATGGTGGTAGGTAACTACAATCCCAGCACTCAGGATGCTGAGACAGGAAGAGCAAGTCTGAAGCCAGCTTGGGCAATTTAGTGAGATTTTGTCTCAAACTTTAAAAAAAAAAGAGATTTTTCTACCACTCTCTAAGCCTACTAAAGTAGAATCTGTAAGCTAGATTTAAGAACAGTTTAAAAGTTCCCCTGATGATTCTTTTGGGTAAAAGTAACTACTTGTAGGTCATTTAGCACTTGACTGAAACATACCAAGACACATTCTTTTGTATTTTAGGGTATATCTGGAGGAAGTATGAACATATGCAATTAACTACCAAATAACACATTTGATTAATGCTATACAAGACATACCAAGTATCATGGAAAGATTAATTTTAACTGCATTAAATTCCTTCAATAATGTATCCATCTGGTTGAAATCTCTTTCTCCTATAATTTGATAGCATTTATCTATAATTTTCTTATGATCTCACTTTTGTCCTGCACTATAATTATTTTTGTCTCATTTACTGTATATTTGTACTTGCAAAAAAGAGTCTTGGCCTTATCAATGTATATAGTATGACAAGGATGTTTTGATGAAGTTCTAATTTATTTATAGGATAAAATTATACAAAAATTATGATTACAGTACTCCTTTATTATCCACAAGGGTTATGTGCCAACCCCCCCAGCAGATGCCTAAATCATGCATGAATAATATTACATTCTTATAAGCCATGGTTTTTCCTATGCATAAATGCCTGTGGTAAACTTTAATTTATAAAATGAGCATGGTAAGAGATTCTACTTCAGTAGAAGTTTGTATTTTGGGCCATTATTAGTAAAATAAAGCCTACTTAAATGTAAGTGTTGCCATAATACAATGATGGATCTGATAACTGAGACTATTATTACATGATTATCAGGTAGGTATACAGTATACAGTATAGATGTGCTAGACAAAGGGATGATTCACATCCTAAGTGAAATGGATTAGAACAAGATTTCAGTGTGCTACTCAGAATAAAGTGCAATTTAAAACTTCTGAATTATTTATTTCAGGAATTTTTCATTTAATATTTTTGGACTGCCACTGACCATGGTAGATGAAACTGTGGAAAACAAAACTGTGGATAAGGGGGACTATTGTTGTTTCGCACTTGATAAATTATCTCAAAAACAGGATGCCCTTGTAATTTTTGGATAATTGTAGCAAAATTAATGGATCTTGATCTCAGGATGACATTCACTGCAGTTCCTTCAACATGGAAAGGTACTCAACTAAAAAGTACTGTGTGAACCAACAGGATCTGGAAAGTATGTCTTTCAATATTTAAAAACATACTTCCTAACATGTCTAATACCTACTATGAAAGGTTATGATTCCAAATGAAGTAACTTAGTGGTGACTTTTGCAAACTGATACCCTGTGAGTCAAAACCAGACAAACTGGGGAGTAAAGAAAGGAGAGATGCCGGGTATTTAGCTCAGCACTTGCCTGGTAAGTGTGAGGTCGTCAGTTCGATCCTTGGTACAAAAAAAAAAAAAAAAAAAAAAAAGGGAGAGATGATTATTTACAAGTTTTAATTTGAATATCTTTTGTCCAGACAAGTATACCCTGATTCATCACGGGCGTTATTACTCCCTGTTATCTTACACTAATCAGATTTCTGTGTTTATGTCACTTGAAGTCTAAAGAGACTTTCTCCCCTTGGCAGTGTTGGGGCTTGAACCTAGGGACTCATGCGTGTTAAGGAAGCACTCTATCACTGAACTGTAATCCCAGCTCTAAAGATGAGAATTCTTAAAAATGACAGGTAACTTCTCTCAAACAGTTCTGCTTTTTGGGTGTTATTCCTAAGAACTTCACTGTGTGTTCTTCCTCCCCAAAGTTTATATGTTGAGGTCCTAACCTTTAGTATCTCAGAAAATAAATATTTGGAAAGAATGTTTTTAATTTTTGGATTTTTATTAGTACATCTTTGCAGTACATGATTAATTCATTGTAGGAAATTGGTACATATACACAACACACTTCAATTGCCTTCTTTACTCCCTCCTTCTACTTCCTTTTATTTTACAGTATCATATTCACTTATGTATAAGAACTTATAGAGTTAATTATCATATACACAGACTGAAAACCAGATAATAGACCACAGAACATGTAAAACAACTGCACAAAATCAAGGCACACCTTTAGAGGCATTGTCAGCACTGTGTTATAGTACCTTTTTTCCCCTTACTTTTCCTATTTGTCTTCCATTTCCATTACATAAAAACTCAATGTAAAGTATGAAACATTCTTTAAAGAGTAGATTAAGTTAAAATGAAGTCTTCAAGGTGGGCATTAATCCAGTTAAAATGGATATCCTTATAAGAAAAGCAACTCTGCACACATATATGTACACACACAGAAGAAAGACCCTGTTAAGAGAGATGAAACAACCATCTACCAGCCAAGAAGAGAGGCCACAGGAAGACATCATCCCTGCCTATACCTTAATTGTGGACTTCTTGCCTCCAGGATTGTGAGAAAATAAATTTCTGTGTGTAAACCAGTCTGTGGTATTTTGTTATGATAAGCCTAGCAAACTAATACAAAATAACATTTAACATTAATCTAAATTTAGGCATTTTTATATTAAAACTTATTTTCATACTCAAGGCATTTTGTCATGTACAGTGGTGAATACAATCTTAACCAGCTTAGAATTTAGTTATTGAGGTAATTACATGTAAGAAATATTTGTAAACATGAATTATAGATATTACATGGTGAAAAGCAAAAATGCCAAATAAAGAGTATATTTTGAATTCTATAGCTATCCAGGAGAGAATTGACTATAGGCTAGATCACAAAAGATTCAGAATTTAAGTTGTTCTTGAAGGATAAGTAAGATTCAACTAAATTCAGGGAGAAGATAACCAGGAGAAAATGTGTACCAAAGCAAATATGTGACTACAGGGTTTTTGTTTTGTATTGTGGATCAAACTGCTCTACCACTCAATTACATCTCCAGTCTTCTTAATTTTCATTGGTACATGTTTGCAGTGTATATTGATCATAGGGATTTGGTACATGTACATAACACATCTTAATTCATTTTACATCCCCTCCCCTCCAATTTTTGGTTCTCCTTACATTTGCAAAAATCTGTTTCCCTGCTCCTTATTGTCTATCTTTTATTTTTCTCTTAAATATATTTAGGTTTCTCATGTAAGAGAAACCATGTAATGTTTAAGCTTGTGTGCCTGACTCATTTCACTAAACATTAAAGTCTCAAAGTGCATCCAATGACTCAAATTTATCTTTTTAAAAGTTCTTGAGTTGGACATGGATCACTTGCAAGATCACTGCATGTTTGAGGGTAGCCCGGGTTATAAAGTGGGTTCAAGGCCAGCCTAAACTGCATAGTGAAAGACTGTGTCATAAAGACAAAAAAACTCTTTAGAGAGGGTCTCACTAAGTTGCTCAAGTCAGCTTAAAATTTGTGATCTTCCTACCTCAGCCTCTAAAGCAGTGGGATTACAGGCATGGTTCTTTCTCTGCTTTCTAAACTCTAAAATCACTCTGCATGTTCAAATCAATGGTCTAACTCAAAAATTTGGCTTTTTCCTCTCTTGCATCTAGCATCTCAAATAACATTTTAATTGACTTTTTTTTTTTTAGTGTAATATTGAGATCCAAAGGATAGACTGATCCATTGTTAAAGACTACTGGGCTGCTGAGCTGGTTTATTTTCAAATGGCCTATGTCACTCACAGAACGTTCTCTTTTGAAATCCTGGACATTTTGTGATTCCTTGCTGATTTATCAAATCTCATCACATTATATGGTTCCACAAATGCAGGTGGCCTGTGTTTTAAGTGCCTGTTCTTAAGAATGTATTACTGGGTTCATTAATGTTTCATATCTAAGTATTCTAATGTATTTAATTTTTTATTTAATGAAATTTCTAACCTTCAGGCTGAAGAAAGTTGTTCAGAATATTTCATCCAAGCTGCTGGAAAAGGTGCTCATTAGCAGAGAGTTTTGAAGATGGAATTTTAAGAAAGGAGTTGGCAGGAACCTAAACACATATACATCTAAGCTTTCATAGCTCCTTCCCTGCATCTTTAAAAGATAAAATTCTTGATAAGTAGACAAGTTTAACCAAAGTTCAAGATTTTGGTGAGAAGAATTTAATGACTTTTCTGCTTTGCTATAAGATGCTATTTTTAACAATAAGACTTTATTTTAAAGCTACAGAATTATCTGTCTGTAGAAAGTTTTATTTCTCTTTTTCAGTTCAACAATATTTACTTTCATAAATGAGATTTTTTTATTTATCAATTCAATTTTATTTACATTTTACAACTATTATCATTGGCCTTAGAAGAAAGTCCCACCAATTCTGTGTTCCTGAAACACTAGCCCAATAAATAAATATATTTGAAGCCAAGCAAGTCATACAAGTTTTTTACAAAGTGCATTATTTAGCTAGTTTCAAATAAAGTCTAATGAACTAGCCACTAGAGGTTCAGAAATGATTATATAGATTATAGCTCTTTACCTCAATCACAAATAGAACCTTCCTTGTAAATTATTAGCTTTTAAATATAAATTCCAATAACTGAATAAAAAATAAGAAAATATTGACCATAATTAAATTCAACTACTTATACTTAGTTTTTACAAAGATGGTAATCAGTTAAGCTGATAATAATTACTTTGAATTTTAATGAATACCAGTAATATTGCAAAATTTCCTAGGTTCATAATATATCAAAGTCAGTTACAATCCAGGAGATGTAAAGATGTATTTTTATTGATTTTAAATGAAAAAGACCTCATTTCCTAACAGGCAAACTACCAAATAGTTTTATAGAGCTTCATTTTTATTTTCCATGAGCAATCTCTTCTGTTTTGAAAATGTTTTAAATGTAATCTGAGAATTCTTTTAGATTGATTATAGTTTTTATTTACCTCACACACTGAAAATTCTGATGAGCACCTAAAGAGATTCACAATTAGTACAAAAAGAAAAATACAATAAAGTAATGAGGTAGCCTTTTTTTGAGTCTGAGGTAGAACAAATAAAGATAGGTCAAAAAGAGACCAGGAAACTAAAATGTCTTTTGTCTCTCTTATTACCTTAAGACTCTCTCGGTCAAATTCTCACTCAGCCCTGCAGGTAAATATGTTAATCATTTAGGAAAAGTTGGCAAAACAAGTTTATTAGCCCTAAATTTACCTGGCCTCCCTCATCTCCTTTCAATACTGAGGACATCAAGATAAGAGTAACTAGTTTTCAGGATTTATGGGAACATCTGATTACTAGTTCCAGAACCTCTGAATTCAGCCATGCCTAGAAGTCTCCAAACTTGTAACCACCTCTCCTTTAAGGAAAAGCAGAGCCCTGCAGATCACTCCCTGATGAGATCACCCACCCAAACAGAAGTGATCATCTCTAGTAAACCCAATTCCCCTCAAAGCCACAAGGACTGCTCCAGACATATGGAAACTCGAAATGAAATAATGAGCAACCAAACCCTGTTTCATCTCAACTAGTCCTTAAAAGCTGGCTTGTCTCTTGTGAGCCAACCTGTCTGAACTCAGAGTATGTCCCTTCCAGATAACTGTAGCTGCAATATTTTCCTATTCTTCATTACCATCTAGCTTTACCTATTAAACTTACCTGTGCCTCAACTGGACAATCTCCTGAAATTCTTTTTCCATGACTTTAGGCAAGAACCTACTCAGTGGAAGAGTTGAGATCCCAGTCTGTTCCTTGGGACTTGCCCATTAACAAGACTAGTATCATTAAATGACATAGGAGCCATATTTAATACGTAGGTTACATTTAGATTAAAATGATTCCCTGCAGAAAGAGAGAGATTCAGCTGAATTCTTTTGATCCATAGGATGGTTATGCCCAAATCCCTGTGCATTTTACTACTTGTCTTCAAGATTACGGGCCCTTAAGAAAAAAAGTCAGAGAACATTTGAGACTTACAGAAAATAAAAAAGAATTTCAGGTCTTTTGTCCATTACCTAGTTCAGATGTAAATTTTGGGTGAGAAAGAACCAGATCTTTGTAATTTAAATTGCACAAGAGATTTAACTGCTAAGAAATGTTTTAAGGCTAAGAAATATAGAGTGGTTACAAAAATACACTTAAGAAGCCATTGCATATTCAAGGACTCAAATTTTCAACTTTTCTGTTGTTTGTTTTTCAGTATCATCATATGCACCAAACACATGTTGTGTCGATGCTGGGGCTTCTTTTACTCTAGTGTAATGAGGGGGCATAGCCACATGCTTATCTTTGGGAATCACCTTGCACGTTATAACTTGATAGGTAAATGGTATGGTGAAAGGGTATAAAGGAAATAGAGCTGGTGGCATGCGAGAATATTCAGGAAAACGCCTGGAGCACTGAACTCCCACGACCACTTAAGGAGGCTTTTCCCTTGGAGCAAGGCCCTCGGATCAGAAGCCACCTCAATTTGCCCGCCCGGAAACCGTGGTCTTAGCAACACAGTATCGTCCCGCCCTCTCCCCGTGGCCACACCCATTATCTTTAGAATTCTGAGGCCAGCCAGACTTCGATTGGCTCATCTCTCCTTCACTCTGCGAGACGGGCGAGCTTTTGGGGCTTTGGAGCGCGTTTTTGAACTTGTGGAGATTACACTTTCCGCGAGGTACTGTGCGGAGTTGGTGGTGTGGCGCGAGCCAGTGACTCAGCGGTGAGAGCCTGCGCTGGGAGAATGGCCAAAAAAGGGCTGCGGAAGCTGGCGGGGCGCAGAGTGGGACAGACTAGATGCGGACTCAGGACGGCTGCCTCACGCCCGTGTGGCGGGGCCTGTTCTCGCCTCTTGGATTTTGCCTCACGTGTTTCCCCTCGGGTGTCCGCCACGCCAGCCCTCCCCCTTCCCTGCCCTGAAGGAAAGCTCCGCCTGTCGCTCCAGCGCCCTTTCTTCCACAGCTCTGTCAGCCTCTCTCTCCTGAGGCAGTATCGCAGTTTGCGAGCACCTCAGCCATATAGCAACCCTCACTCCCATCGCCTCCATACTGTGTATCTCCATCACTAACACTGACCGAAACTTTCTTCATCTGTTTGACGCTGGAAAAATGGCTCCCAAAAGGAGTCCAGCACGTTCCTTAGCAAGAAAGACTGCTGCCGCCCTGCTCCTTTCAAGAGGCACATAGTGAAGGTCCTACGGGAAGATGCAAGTGAAAAGGCTTTACAGAGCGCTACGAGAATGTAAGTTACTGATCAACTCCTGTCGAAAACGTAATTACTTTGTCCTTGGATCCTATTAATATATGCATGTCATACTGGGTTGCACAGACTGTTGGAAAATAGAGCCCACATGGTATGTTGGAGAGCAGACAAACTCTTATCAACTGATTCTTGGCGTCAAAACAACCACTCATACCTTTCCTTCACTAACCTTTAGCATCTTATGTCTATTATACCCCCACCTCCCCACTGCCATTTAATTCAGTTTCTATTGAGATTCTGGACCATTTCAGGAGATTTACAGTACAGAGAGCTTTCCTCTGTGGGTGACTGAAAATCCTCAATATCCTTTCCAATTTTTGTATGTTTGTTTATTTGTCTGAGACTGGTTTTTGCTAGATAGCCCAGGCCAGCTCCAACTCACAGTGACCTTTCTGCCTCAGCAGGTGTGCACCATCAAGTCTCACTCTCCTTTTCCAATTTTAAAGAGCTTCTTTATACCTATCCTCTAGAATGGAGATTCTATTTCTTACATTGCTTTTTGGTTGAATATAGGAAGATATGGTAGTCCTCTTTAATAATCAGCAGGAAAAAAAATCTGGAGCTTTTCTTCAGAATATGATACATGCATGCAAAATTTTGTATCAGCTTCGAACTCCTTTTTGTAGTATGGATGTACTTAGTTGAGGTATAGTGGTTTATTTCTATTTTTTTAAATAGAAATGGTCAAGCAGCAAAACCAAGTATTTTATAAAATGACCATCATTTAACTTCTAAATTATTTTAAGGCTTGTAATTCTGGGGGAGATAGCAATTGAAAGGGCTGAAAATTTCATTGGCGCACTCTTAAGAACATTAGAAAAGTTCTTGCTTCCTAAAGTTATAGGAAGATCATTCAGAGATAAGAGTAGTATATGGGCACTGGGGAATAAAAAAATAGTAGATATAGTACTCAGAGTATGTATGTATTTGTTGAGACAAGGTTTCATTATGCAATTCAGGCTGGCCTTGAACTTACTTTGTAGCCCAGGCTGATCTCAGACTCAGTGATCCTCTTGTCTCAGCCTCCTGAGTGTTGAGATTAACTGGCATGTGTTACCATGCCCGGCATCCAGAGTATTTTTAAATTAATACAAAAAATAGGAAATTTATTGATCAATGTGAAGAGTGAAAAAAAACTATGTTGTTTAATTTTTGGATGTTTTATATTAATTTTAATTGTGAAATTTATTAGTCTTCTGTAGAACCATTTCCAGCATTGTTTTTCACCTTGGAATTTACTCAGTTCATCTGAAATTTATTTATGTGTATGTGTACTTATGTGTATGATGAGAGAAATGGCTTTAAATAATTTTGTGCTGTTGTTTTGTTACTATTTCAAAAATTGTGGCCCGCAAGAGGCATCTCAATTCCTGACTATAGGGCCACAGTGATAAAATCAGCTTGGTACTGGCAAGGAAATAGACCTGAGGATCAATGGAACAGATTAGACGATGCAAGCACAACTACAAAGACACTCAGCCACCTGATATTTGACAAGGGGGCTAAATATGTCCACTGGAAGAAGGATAGTCTCTTTAATAAATGGTGTTGGAAAAATTGGCTCTCTACATGACGAAGACTGAAACTAGATCCATGCATATCACCATGCACAAAACTAAAGTCTAAATGGATCAAAGACCTCAATATTAAAACAGAAACACTAAATCTGTTGCAAGACAAGGTAGGTAGAAGTCTTGGAGACATAGGGGTAGGCATAGAATTCATGAACCAAACGCAAACTGCATGGAAAACACTTCAAAGAATCAACAAATGGGATCTCACATTATCGAAAAATTTCTGCACTTCAAAGGAAATCACCAACAGAGTGAAAAGAAAACCAATAGAGTGGGAAAAAATTTTAACCAGTAACCCCTCAGACAAAGGACTTGTGTCCAGAATATATAAAGAATTGAAAAACATCAAGCGCCCCAAATTCAAAGACCCTCTCCAAAAATGGGCATCTGAGATGAACACATAGTTCTCAGAGAAAGATATACAAATGGCAAATAAATACATGAAGAAATGTTCGCCATCACTGGTCATTCGAGAAATGCAAATTAAAACAGCATTGAGATTCCACCTTACTCTGGAAAGAATAGCTGCCATCAAGAAATCAACTGATAACAAATGTTGGTGAGGCTGCGGGGAAAAAGGAACACTGCTCCACTGTTGGTGGGAATGTAGTCTGGTGCAACCATTATGGAAATCCATATGGAGAATTCTCAGAAGACTAGGATTGGAAGCCCCATTCAATCCAGCTATTCCCCTCCTGGGTATTTTCCCTGAAAAACTGAAAAGTTCATATCACAGTTATATATGTGCACCCATGTTCATAGCTGCACAATTTGTGATAGCTAAATCCTGGAAACAACCAAGATGCCCATCAACTGCAGAGTGGATGAAAAAGATGTGGCATTTTTATGCAATGGAATATTACTCAGCTATAAAAAAGGGTTATCTTGAGGCCTTCATAGGCAAATGGAGACAACTTGAGACTATCCTCATTAGTGAAATAAATAAGAATCATATTTATAAATATCATATTGTGTCTCTAGTGTAAAAAGTAAATAAGAACTACAAGTGTAATAAAACCAAAATGTGTAATTGCTATTGTAAAAAAGAGAGGAAAAGAAAGCGTTCTAAGGGATATAACTGCGTGTAAGTTTGAGAGTGTAAAATAGATGAACATATTGCTGAATCTTTGTTGGATCTTTGAGCAGAACTGTTTGTAGTCTGACTGTTTGAATATTTACTATGTACCCTTTAACTTTGTAACTTGAACAACTACATCCAAGATGACAGTATGTAACTTATAAATTACTGATTTCTTAGTGGGGCTTTTTCTCATTCTCCTTTTTCTTTCTTTCTTTTAGAATTCTGTATTGTTGCTACCCTTTTTTCTGTTTTGTTTTTTTTCTTCTCTTTAAATAAAATTTTAAAAATGTATAATTGCTATTGTAAAAAAAAGAGGAAATAGGAAGCACTATAAAAGATATAGCTGCATGTATGTTTAGATGTGTGGGATTGATGACCATATTTCTAGGTTCTTGTTGGATTGTTGAACAGATCTGTTTGCACTCTCACTGCTTGAGTGTCCACTTTGTGTGCTTTAATCCTGTAACTTGAATAACTATTTCTAAAAGAACAATATGTAATGTATCAACTAGTGATTTCTTACTATTTATCTTCTTTTCTTGAAATTCTGTAATATTTCTACCTTTTTCCTGTTTTTTTTTCTTTTTAAATAAAAAAAAATCATAAAGTGTGGCCCAGCTGGGTTCAGTGCTGCTTACTTGTAATTCCAGCTAGTTGGGAAGCAGAGGCAAGAGTATTGTAAAGTTCTGAGAACATAGTCAAACTCATTTGTTTACTTATTGTCTATAACTGCTTCTCTTCTACAATGTCCAAGTTAATTCCTTGTGACAGGAACTATATGGACTTCAAAGCCTAAAACATTTACTATCTGATCCTTAACCAAAAAAGTTTATCCATCCCTGGATTAGACACCATTTTGTTACTGATATTGTCAAATGTCCTATCTATATGTGTGCCTCAATTTTTGAACTTTGTAGTCTCTCTCCTTTTCAAACTCTGTATGTACTACATCTCTAAAAAATGAGTGAATATCCACTAATGTAAACTGCTCACCCATATGCCAACACTAGCGTGTTCTTTTGCCTCAGTGTTCTTGTCCTTATAGCATCCATTTGAATTTGTGGATTTTATGATCAGTTTAATGCCATGAGAAATCTTTTGAGTTTCTGACAGAAACTTCACTGCACATGCAGAGTAATGTAGGAAGAACTGTCATCTTTATAATAGTCATCTGATCCATGAATATAGTATATCCTAATTTCTCGTGTCTTCTAATGTGATTCTATAACTTTATTTTTAAAGTTTTCATGAGGGAGATTGGTCTTTGCTTCTGCTTTATTGCAATTGTTTACAAATAGAGCAGTGGTGGTTGACATCTGTAAATCATCTTAGATTGTTTTATCTTGTATTTTTTTTTTCAGACAGGGTCTTGCTATATAGTAGGTCATGCTGGCTTTGAAGTCATTACCTAGCCCCAGGTTAGCCTCAGTCTTGTGTTGCTCCTCTTCCCTCAGCCTCTTGAGTTCTGGGATTATGGGCACATGCCACCAAGCCTGGCTCTGTTTTGTGTTTCTTGAAAAAGTTTGATATTTTTTTTGTTGTTGCTAAATGTGGGGTAAGAATACATCCTTCTAGGTCTGGATTTTCTTCATGAAGTGGTTTTAATGAAATTAAGAAATGAGAGTAAATTTTGTTTGCCAGCATCTTACTATATCTAGCACCTTATTTCTTTTTGCAAATCCATGTTTGCATTATTTTATTTAAGTTTGAAGAACTTCCTTTAATGTTACTTGTAGTACATGATTCTTGGTATGAGAGTCTATCAGTGTTTCCTTGCCTGAGAGTGTTTTTATTTAGCTTTCATTTCTGAAAGGTTTCTTTTTAAACTGGTTATGTAACCTTTGCCTAACTTTTTTAGTATTTTGAATTCTATTGTGGTTTCTGTTATTTTAAGCAGATATGTGGGGTGGTTATTTGTTCTCTGATATAATATGCATTACCTTACCCCTTCTTTTCAAGTCATTTTTTGAAGCATAATTTACATATGGCAAAATTCATCTTTTTTATGAACATAGTTATATGAGTTTTGACAAATATCAAGAACTATTGTCACAATCAAAATAGAGTCATTTGTGTAACTCCATGAAGTTCTTTCATGCCCTTTTATTATCAGTTCTCCATGTTCATACTCAACCACTAGCAACCACTGATATTAGGGTTATATTTTGAGAATATTATGTTGACAGAATCATGTAAAACACAGCTGTTTCAGTCTGGCTTCTTTCACTTGGTATGATACTTTTAAGATTAATCCAAGTTATTGTGTAGTCAGTAATTTACCCCTTTTCTGTGTGAGTAATATATATATATATATATATATATATATATATATACACACACACACACACACACATACATACATACATACCACAGTTTGTTCATTCACTCACCAGTAAATGGACATTTGAGTTAGAAATAAAACTATTATAAAATTTGCCACTGGGCATGGTGGTGCAGACTGGTAATACCAGCACTTAGGGAGGCTGACACTAGGACCATGGAAAGTTAAAAGTCAGCATAGTGGGGCAGGGATTTAGCTCAGTGGTATAAGTGCCTGCCTTGCAAACACAGTCCTGAGTTTAATCCCTGGTTTTAAAAAAAAAAAAAAGTCAGCCTAGGCTATATACTGAGTTCAAGTCCAGCTTGAAATAACTGGAACATAGTAAGACCATATATCAAAACAAGCAAACAAACAAACAAATAAAAAATTGCCTACAAGGTCCTTCCATTGTCATACATTTTTATTTTTCTGGGTGATTACCCAGGAGTGAAACTGCTGTATCATATGGTACGTGTATGTTTAATCGTAAACTGTTACCAAATATTTTTGCCAAGTGGTGAGTCTGTTTTGCATTTCCTTTAGCAGCATATATCTGTTCCAGTTATTCTACATTCACCTTACCTCTTGGTATTATTAGTAATTTAAATTTTGACTATTACAATAGGTATGTACTGGTTACAGTTTTAACCTGCATTTTTTCTATGTCTGATGATATAGAGGATTTTTCATACATTTATTTCCTATTTGTACATCTTTGGTAAAGCATCTTTTTTTTTGTCAAGATACAATTGACATACCCCAAATTGCACATATTTAAATTGTATAATTTGATTTGTTTTGACATAGGTATATACCCATGAAACCATCGCCACAATCAAATTAATGTACATGCAACAATATGGGTGAACCTTGAAAACGTTAAGTAAAAGAACAAAGTGCCAAATATTATGTTAGTTCATTAATGTGAAATATGCAGAGTATGAAAGTCCATATAGAGAAGTAGATTCATGGTTGTTAGAGACTGGAAAGGAGAGACTAGGGGGTGACTGCTAATGAATATAGAATTTCTTTTGGGAATGATGAAAACGTTCCAGAATTAGATGTGATGGTTGCACTGCTTTATGAATATTCTGAAACCTAATGAATGTACACTTTAAAGGGTGAGTTTTATGGTATATGAATTATACTATAATTTTTCCTTTTTTAAAAAGGAAAAATGACCTGTTATTCAAAAACATTGATCATAATTGAAAAATATGGAAAGTAACGAAATGTCCATCAGTAGAAGAATGATTATAAAATGGCTATATATTCTCAAAACAAAATGTGAAGCTTTTGAAATAATAAGGTGGAGCCATATGGATCTATACAATCAATCTAACAATCATAGTTAGATTAAGATTACAGAGGAATTAAAAGAAAAAGATTACAGAGGAATCTGTAACATATATAATACAGAATTAAAGTTTAAAAGCATTTAGAACATTAAAAGATTTAATAAAAGATAAAAATGTGTGGGGATCATAAACATCAGGTTCCAGGCAGTAATTAGTTGTAGAGATAGCTTGTGTGATGTGTACCTGTGAAGGGGAGAAAGGGATAATGTTGTTAAAGAAAATTACATGGAGTGCTTCTACTATACTGGTAATGTTTTATTTCTTAAACTGTTTAAGAAATTTTATTTGTTTTTAGAGTATTTCAAATAATGTTTATGAAAATATATACAAGATACAACAAAATGGTAGTAGACCATGGAAGGGATACATAATAAGCTAAACAATTTTCTCCATTTACAAAAGAATAGTAACACCAAATGCAGAACTGAAAACAGATAAGAAGTGATAGAAAAAAGGATGTTAGGAGGTGGACTGATATGCATATATGAAGTCATCATATAATTTCTTTTAAAGAAGTTGCTCTTTCCGTTGGGGATACTACACATAGCAAAAATGTAAAACATGATGACCTGGAAGCAATTTTGCTAATGCGTATTTTACAAAGTGGTACTACTCTCAGAAGTCAAATCAATGCCTTTTAGGATATTTTTGAATATTATCAAATAGTCTCAGAGGGAGGAAACATAGGGATGTGGAGTGTGAAGAAAGTCCATAAGGGGATCTCTTTTACATGGCATAGGAGCTTAGTTTAAAGCTAATCATCTAGTCAGGAGGTCCCCTGAGCAACAGATTACACAGCTGAAACATGAGGGTACTTGCATGGTTTTTAGTTAATAAGAAATATTTATTGATATCAGATGCCATTCTAGTAACAAAGAATTATAAAAATTTGGTCCATGTCCTCAAGGAAGATAGAAATTTATTGTAACTGTACCATTGAACCTGTTTCCTGGGAAGAAAAAGTTTTGTAAAGAGGGAGATATTTAAGAACTGTGAATTCAGGAAGTTAAAGTTATTTTAAAAATGGTACCTACAGAGATATATGAGTGATACAGGAGGCCCAAGAGATTTCTAGACTTGGACAGGAATTAAAACTTGGACAGGAATTATAAGAACTTTGTATAGCTTCTTAAATTTAGGAAAATTCTCTCCTGTGAATTTGTGTCCCTCAAAAAGATGTTCAAGTCCTAACCCCTAGTATATGTTAAATGTGATTTTAAAAATAATAATCTGAAGATTCAGCCTAAATTGATTGAAATGGGGTCATACTTGATTAAGGTTGACCTTGACCCAGTGTCTGTTGTTTCTGTAAAAATAAGGAGTGGGAAATTTGAATATAGAACCAGAGAGAACAGACACATTAGAGGGAGGAAGACTAGTGACAGGGTCAATCCTTATAGCAACAAACCAAGGAACATCAAAGATTGCTGTACCACCAGAAGCTAAGAGGAAAGAAAGAATTGCTTGCTTATTCCCACCTAAAAGTGAGCATGGTTCTGTTACCAGCTTGACCCCAGACTTCTGATCTCCAAAACTGTGAGAAGATTAATTTCTGTGTTTTAAACCACCTAGTTTGTGGTAATTTGTTACTTTGGAAATACATTATCCCCTGCTTACTACCTAGTTTCCCATAGGAATTAGCAATAAAATACTTGAAATGAAAATGACTGAGAGGCTTACTTGGTAGGGCATAAAGAAAGAACACAAAGAAGAAAAAGAAAAAAAAACTAATACTGGAGAATGTGTTCTTTCTGCTGCCAATCCTGAATGAATAAAAGCTCTAGGAATCAGTGATGACAGTTTTAGGGAATATAGGAATATCAAATCTTAATACTGATTTTTATGGTACTCTAGAGATTATAAAATTCTAATACTAATTTACTTTTGTTTCACCTAATAAATAATATAGACCTGATAACATTTTAATGAATTTCCTCATTCTTGTTTAATTCTCTATATATTTTGAATTCCTTCAGATATTAAATTATTGTTTTATGCAGTCAATAATTATTTATATTTATCCTTTTAGTCACTCTTCATTCTTTTGTGGATCTCCTAGCACTTACCATTTACTGACTGTGGGACTTTTATCTTTTGCCTGAAGAAATGCCCTGTAAATTTATTTTAATCTACTAATGAATAACTCTATAATTTTTATATCTGAAAAGTCTATTTTACTTTTTTGGTTGAAAACTATTTTTATCAGTTATGGATTGACAGTTTTCCCATCTTTGACCATGTAATTCTATTGTCTTCTACTTTTGTTGTTTTTGTTGAGAAATTAGCTATAAGACTTACTTTTTGCCTTTAAAGGAAACTTGAAACTCTGACTCATTTTAGATTTCCCTTTGTCTTTTGTTTTCAGTAATTTTAAAATTGTATACCTAGATATATATTTTTTCTAGTGTGTATTTTTATCCTTTTAAAGAATTCAATGCATGGGTTTTTATCTTTACCAACTTTATAAAATGTTTGATCACTATTGTCTTAGGTGTAGTTTCTTTCCCTTTCTCTTACTCTATTAAGTTCCCATTTTCAGTCATTTTAAAATCCTTTTTCTGCAGTCCTGGGCAAACACTAATGTTTTCAATTCATTTTATATTTTAATTTTATTTTATATGGTTAATTTTTAATTTTCTATTGCATAAATGAAATTGCATAGTATGAAATGTTTTGTGTATGATTTCTTTTCTTAGTATTATTTATTTTATATTATTTAATGTTTCACATATGTATATTTTTTTCCTGTGCCAGCGATAGCAAACTCAGTCAGTGTTATATTTTTGATAATTATGTTTTTGTGTGTGTCAGTATATACTTTTTTTATATCTATATTTCTATCTGTCTACTAGTTTGTTTGTTTATTCATTCATGTATTGGTTGACATTTGGATTGTTTCCAGTTTGGAAATATTATACTCTGGTTTCTCTTCAGATCATATAAATCTTTCACCTTTTACTAATTTGGAAATGTTACAAATAAAGCTGCTAGGATGATTTATATATAATTTTGGGGTAAGTACCTAGGAAATGGAATTACTAGATCCTGCAATCATTGTATGTTCCACTTCTTAACAAACCATCAAAATGTTTTCCAAAGTAATTGCATGATTTTACAATCTCTCCAGGAAGGTATGAAAATTGCAATTAGTCCACATTCTTGTCAATGCTTGGAAATATTATCACTTTAATTTTAGCCATCCTAATGGATATTTATCAGTATCTTGTGGCTTTAGTTGTATTTTATTGATAACTAATGAGATTGAATATCTTTTCATCTGCTTATCATGTATTCAGAAATCTTTGTTTATGGCATATCTGTTAAAACAGTTTCTTTTGAAATTTTTTTGTAGTATATGTGTGCAGTATGTTGTATTTACATTCCTTTTGGGATTGATACATATACATATTGCAGTTTTATCTGTCTTTTTATTAAGTTATAAACATCATTCTTTTTTAGTTTCAGCCCTAGGGATTCAACCCAGAACCTTTGCACTGGGCTGCCTCTCCAGTCCTTTTTGTAATTTTTAATTTGACTCAGGGTCTGTTAGCCTGGAGCTTAGCTATCTGTAACTTGACAGCTGCCCAACTTGGTACTGGACCCAGAGAAATAACTTATCTCTCCAAGAGTAACTTCTACATTCTCCTTCTCATTCCAGAGATAAACCTCCTGCTTCCTTTTAGCGTGTGCACACAGCCCTCTCCAATCCCAAGACTCCACAATCATTCAAGTGCTCCATCCCCAGCCCCCAGTAAACCTTTCTGTTTCCTGTTTTACACAGGCAGATGCTCCTTCAAATCAGCTGTTAATATGTCATTTTGCCCACCTTCCAAACTCCTCCCCCAGCCAGAACTGATAAAAGTAACTTTACTGCTTTGTTCTAACTGAGAGCATATATATTTCTTTATAATTCTCCCATGCCTGCATTAAAGGCTTCTCAAATCTTTACTTTCTCTCTCATTTTTTCTGTGCCACCTCAGATTGTTGCCAAAAATACTCAATCACTCATGAAGTCCATATAATGCCTGGGCTGTGTTTGAACTTGCAATTCTCCTGACTCAACCTTCCAGAGTGCTGGAATTACAAGTGCGTACCCAGTAAGTTATAAACATTCTTATGGACAACACAGCAGGTAAGGGGGAAGCACTTTGTCAATTACATTTATTCAGAATATCTTGTCCCAATCTGAAATTTACCTTATTTTTTTCTTAATAATATTGTTTTAAAAGCAAGTTTTAATTTTAATAATGTACAACAATTTAATGTACTCAGTGGCCCAAGAAATTTTTACTTAAGGTCACAAATATTTTCCTCCTCTGTTTAACAGTTTTACCTTTTATATTTAGGTTTGTGATCCATTTTGTATTGACTTTTGTACGTAGAAGGGGTCTGGATTCATTTTTTCCATGGGGATATGCAGATCTTCCAACACTATTTTTATCTTTCCCAATTAAATTATCATTGTTTCTGATGATAAAAGAGTATTTGAACAACCTTTCTGTGGTAACAACTATAATCTGTTAACTTTTATACAACAGGGAAAACAAAAAATGAGCACAAACTAGAGGAACATCTGCTTTGTAAAAGAAAATGACACTAGATGATTTTCCTATTTTTATGAAAACTTTTTTCCTAGTGTGAAGACTCCAGTTGATAACATTTCAGGCAGCTAAAACTTGGATAGAGTATTAACAGACTTACTGGTCTGGACAATCAGAGGGGAGGATTTGAAATATTTCCAACAGTTAGAAAGTAAGTAGGAAAATGACTGATCCACAAAGGAGGTCTTGACCTGACCCTGAACAAGGCTTGCATCAGATAGTTCTCAAGAAATCTCACAAAAGCTAAAAGATCTGAACAGAGATTTCAACTACTTCACATCACAGGAAAGAGAATTGTGTTTGACTTAAGCCAATTGCCTGTTAAAACAAAACTATCAAAAGACTACATAATTTAGAATCTCAACAACACATCAAACTATAGCATTCATAATATAGTCAAAATAACTACACACTCAAACGGTAAAATATAGTCTACACACAAGAAAAGATAATCAATGAAATCTGGCCCCAAGATGAGATAAAAGTTAGATTAGTAGACAAGTATCTTAAAGCAAATGTAAATATGCTCATCCATGAAAAAGTAAACATTCTTTGAATCAATTAAGAAATAAGAAAGCTCACTGAGGTAGAAATTACTTTTTAAAAAGTCTACAATTGATACCCCCCCCAAAAAAACAGTGATGGGCTTAACAACAGATTAAAGTATCAGAAGAATTGGTGAATTTGGAGACAGACCCATAGAAATGATTTAATCTGAAGACAAAGAAAAAACATTGAAAGATTAATAGAGCCAGGTGTGACTCTGTAATGGCTCTGTAAGCTCTAGCTACTTGGGCAGAGCCTATATGAGCCTATATGTTCAAGACCATGCTAGGCAATGCAGTGAGAATCCATTTTGGGGGGAAAAACAAACAACCAGAGCCTCAATAACATGTGAAACAATATCAAGATGTCAAATATACATCTTACTGGAGTCCCAGAGCTATAGGTTAAAATAGGAGGAGCAAAAAAATAATAATTTGAAGATATATGAGAGAAAATTTGTTAAATTAAGTGAAAGATCTAAATGTACACATTAAGAAACAGTGAAAAGCAGTATAAATACAGAGAAAATGGCAAAGCAAATTTCCCCAACTGTTTGAAAACCAAGACTAAAAGAAAATCTTGAAATCATTTAGAGTAAAGTGACAAATTGTTATGGAAAAAAATTACAAATTGCGATATGTTATTCATAACAGTAAGGACCACAAGCTGGGAGTGATGGTGCATAGCTATAATCTCAGTATTCAGGGGGCTGAGTTCGGACAATCACAAATTTGGGGCCTGCCTGGACTATATGGTGAATTCAAGGCCAGCTTGGACTACATAGCAAGACCCTGTCTCAAAAATCAAACAAAACTAGAGCCTATAATGGAATGAAGTGTTTAAAATATTGGAAGTTTACAAGTCATTGTTAAACTTTTCCTCTATTAAGCAAAAACATCTTTTGAGAACAAAGGTCTAATAAACAGAGTTTGATAAATAAAGACTAAGAGAGTCTTATGGCTCATAGCTCAGTGGTGTAAGTGCCTGCCTGGCAAGTGCAAGGTCATGAGTTTGATCCCCGTACCAAAAAAATAAATGAAAGACTAAGAGAGAGAAGAAAAAAAAAACTACCAGGGATATAACTCACTGGTGCAGGCACCTGCCTGGCAAGCATGAGGTACCAAACAAAACCAACCAACCAAACAAACAAACAAAAAACAGAATTTTCTGCCTGAAAATCTTAAGTTCTAGATGGCTTTTTTACCTTTGTTGAAAATCAACCTTGTGTGTGTTCTGTTTCTGTACTTACTAGTGTCTTCTGTGGATTTTTGGGTTTATTAATATGTTCGTTCTGTTGATACATGTTAATTTTTTATGTGCCTATCATTGTTGTGAAATTGGGCTTTGGTCTAATAATAGTCTTATCTGTATTGAGTTGTTTTAGTTTCCTCTTAACTTTTAATTTAGAACATGGAAGTACTCATAAGTTCTTTCCTTATACTCTTTTTCAAACATGCTTTTTCTTACTCTCATTATTTATAGGTATAAGTTTCTTTTGGTGGTCAGGAATAGTCATGCAAATCAGTAAAGTATCCCTTTCTCTGCCTGTTGATTTACTGGTCATGAGAGAGCATTTAACAAATAAAAGTTGTAGCAGTTCCAGGTAGAAACTTCATGGCATTTATTATTTAGATAATTGATTACTTCTTCCATACTCTATAATTCAGTGTGGTTACAAAGCTACCCCTGTTTAAGGTGTAGGGACATAGATCTAATCTTAAGTGTTTTGGGGCCATATACTTTTCAGTAAAGTTTTTACTTTACAACAATTTCTGTTGTACAGAATATTTACAAAGGCAGTACAGAATTCTCATATAGCATAGCACGCTCTGATACTATTAATGTTTTATATTAGTCTGGTATATTTATTGCAATTAATGAAATTTTTGATTTATTATTGTTAACTAAAATCCATATTTAAAAAAATAAAATCCACAATTTATTGAGATCCTTTGTTTTTATCTAATGTTCTTTTTCATCCCATAATCTCAACAGAATATACCATTTTAGATTTAGACTTCATGTCTCTTTAGGATTCTTGTTCTGGGTTGTGATACCTTCTTAGACTTTTTTTGTTTTGGTGACCTTGACAGTTTTGATGAGTACTGGTCAAATATTTCCTGAATTATATCTCAGATAGGATTTGTCTTAATTTTTTTTATTGTGATTACACTAAGGTTATACATTTTTGGAGGAAGACCATAGAAGTGCATAAATATAATTTATAACTATTGATATCAACCTTGATTCCCTGGCTGAGGGTAGAGTTTGTTGGGGTTTTCTACTATAAAATTACTTTTTCCTCTTTTCTATACTGTATTCTTTGGGAAGAAGTCACTAAGGAATGGGGAATATGATCTACCTCCAAAAAGGCAGACTATCTATATAAAGTACTTAGAATTTTTTTTTTTGCATGAGTTATTTACCTGTTTTGTTCTATTTATTTGTTTATCACTTGTTTATATCAGTATAGTCTCCTGGACTATATTTAATACCTTGGATTATAATCTAATGGTACTTTTATTTTGTTGTAGAGATTTTTCTGTTTTGTTTTTGTTTTATTTTAGAAGTCTTCTAAAGCACTTTAGTAGCCAGAGCCATATTTTTCCTTAAGTTTTTTAGAAGTGGATACGCCTTTTAGATTGTTGTATTTCCTTTCTATACCTACTGAGAGTGGGCAGGAAAGATGTGAACAGAGTATAGGACTTATGTGAAAGGTGGCAAGTATGAAGTTTACTTTTACATATCAATGAAGGGGAATCCTGAGAAATTAGGTGGGACTTTCCAGATCATTAATTGCAGGTCCTCAAGTTTGATTTCTTTCTTTTCTTTTCTTTTCTTTTCTTTTCTTTTCTTTTCTTTTCTTTTCTTTTCTTTTCTTTTCTTCTTTCTTTCTTTCTTTCTTTCTTTCTTTCTTTCTTTCTTTCTTTCTCTCTCTCTTTTTGTTTGTTTTTGCTTTTGTGTTTTTGACACAAAGTCTCACTCTGTAATTTGGGCTGAGCTTTTGAATTCACTGTGTAACCTAGGCTGGCCTGCAACTTGTGGAGATCTTCCTGCCTCAGCCTCTGGAGTGCTGAGGTGTGCATGGTGTGCATGACCATGCTCAGTTCTGATTTATTTTTTCTTTCTTTCTTTCTTCTTTCTTTGCTCTTTCTTTCTTCTTCTTTTTTTCTGTTGTTTTTGAGATTGGGTCTCAGTATGTTGCATAGGCTGACTCCAAACTTCAGAGCTCAAGTGATCCTCCTGTATAGCTAGTACTACAGACATGTGATATGGCATGTGGCTTTGAAGTTTATTTTTAAGGTATTAGAAACCTATTAAAGTTTTTATGGGTGCACAGAAGTGAAAAGTCAACTTTTAGGAAGTTAGAGGAAAAAAGAAGGATGAAAGTAAAAGAAATATTGAGGTTTCTAAGCATGGTGATTAAAATAATATTCTGTTAAGAGAAATAAAATATTAGAGCAGAGACGTATTTGCAGGGTGAATTAGGGGATATAGTTTAGGACATTGTGATTTAAAAAATCCATGCATAACAAAACTCAAGATGAATTTGTCTAGCTGTCAGGAATGAATGAATGAATGGACCAATGTGGGCCTGATGGCATTCACCTGTAATCTTATCACCAGGGAGGTTGAGGCAGCAAAATTTATTAGGTTGAAGCCAGCCTGGGTTACATAGCGAGTCTGGGACCAGCCTGAACTATGTAGTAAGACTCTGCCTCCAGCTCATAAAAAGGGAACAATTAGACTCAAACTGGTGAGAGATATTGCCATACACTTAAAGTCATGAGTTTAGAAACAAGAGAAATGAGCCAAAGACAAGGGTGTTTTAAGCAGTAGAAGGACCAAGATAATAAGAAAACCACATAACTGAAATAATCATGCCTCCATTTTATCAGCTATTTAAATGTTATGTAATTCTGGTATTGTTGAAACCTTAGCATTTCACTAGTGCAATTGTCCATAGAAGCATGTATTATAGTGTTAGATAAAATAGAAGCACATATCAAAAAGTAGACTTATCTAGTAGCAGCATCGACAGTGGCTAACAATAGACTTTGGACTTTATAGTTAAAAAGAGTCAATTCTAGCTCTGCTGCTTAATAGTTCAGTTCCTTAGCTACCTACTTGTGTAATACTTCAGTTTTCAACTTGATAGCATTCTTTGTGTATTAAAGAAGTGAATATTTGTGAAATTCTTCCAACCTGTCTAGCACATTAAGTGTCATATAAGTGCATGTGAAATAAAATGAATTGTAAAGTAAATTTTATATTTCATAGAAAATCTTACTCTCCATGAGGAATGATTCTGAAAAGATGAAGGATATTGCTATGGTTTGTATCTAGATGTCTCCCAAAGCCTTGTGCACTCAAAGGTGGAGCTTTATGGAGCTGGCTGCATCTAGAGCATGTAATACTGTAATGAAGGGCATGTGGTACTAAATTAGTTCACTGATTAAAATTAGCATAGTTCTGGGTCTAGATAATGGGAGAACCCATTCTGGATATGGGTGGCTCCACCCAAAAGGCTTATAGCCTAAATGGGATAAAAGGGAAAGGGAGTCTTGTTGATGCTGCTTGCTGCTTCACTGCTTTACTGCTTTCTACCTGCCCTGTCATGAACTGTTTTTCCTCTGAGATGCTGCTCTGCTATGCCACCCTACTTTGCACTATCTGACTATGATCTAAAATGTCTACAAATTGAGCTGAAATTAACTCTTTCTCCTTAACTTGTGAGTGTCAGTGTATTTTGTCCCAGCAATGAGAAAATAACTAAGATAGACATTAGTGAAATCATAAATACAAAACATGATCTTGCTATATATAATATAAAAGATTATACACACACACTTCTCTGAATAAAAATGCAATATAACTACTACTATTTGGGGAAACATGCTAAAATAAACAGTGGTATTATAGATTAAAAACTGGTGGTCAACTTAACGACGGCAGGATTAAATCACATGGTGCTGAGCATAGATGTTCCACCTGAGGAAAGTTGCCAGCATAAGTAGAGATGTGGAGAAGGAGAAGGAAAACATTGAAGCTTTGAGGCATTGAGGTGTTGTGGATTTCACTAAGTGTTGCTGTTTGAGCTGTTGGTTCCACTGGAGGAGCTCTGGTCCTTACATCAAGCATCGCTTCCTGGCTCTGGAGGGGAAGACATGTGCCACTTAACCTCCAGGACAAACTCGTCATGCTAGCTTCCTGATATGTACTCAACTGTGCTTATTGCCAGAGGAGCTCGGGGCCTCCGTGTTGCCAAGGATGGCTGTGGTGCTTTTCAGGACAGCTCTGGTGTTTGTTTTGAACATGACTTCTCAGCTCCAGCACTGAACCGTCAATCTACTATCACAGCTCCTTCACCCTGCTAGCAAAGACTTTCTACCTTCCACCCCTGACCTTTGAGTCTTCCCCGCACAGTTTTAAAAGAGACTGGCATGCATCCTTCTTGTGGGCTCTAGACCTCCAGTTTGACTTGTGGGAGGCATTGTCATGAGCTCTGTGTCTTCGTCTGGACTCATGCAGGACATTGCTGTGAGATTCAGGCTGTTGGCTGAATATTCTATGTCTTTGGTGTTGTGGATAAATGTCCTGCATTCTGTGTTAACTCTGGGTGACCATTATAAAATAATATTATAAATTCCATGTCCTGATTCTAATTGTTCTCACAACCCCTGACTACAACAAGTGGATATAAGAAGTATGACCTTTTGCAGTTCATACTTTACTAAATATATATATTTTTAAAAGTTTTTTCTTTGTTTACTTTTTAAGATGCTTTATTTTTGCTTTGTTTTGCAGTACTGGAGGATGTGCAGAACTCAGGGCCTTTGCACTGAGCTACATCCCCATTTTTTTTTTTATTTAAAGAAAGAAAGAAAAACAAAATAGAAAAAAAGGTAGAATAATACAGAATTCAAAAGAAAATTAACATTAAGGTGCTAGTTGATACATATTGTCATCTTCGAAATAGTTGTTCAAGTTACAAAATCAAAGCACTAAAAAGTGGATAGACACTCAAACATTGATAGTACAAATCATTCTGTTCAGCGATCCAACAAAAATTTAGTAATATGGTCATCTTACACACTTACACATACAGTTATATCTTTTAGAGCACTTTCCTTCCCTTTCATTTTTACAATATCTATTATACATTTTGGATCTTATTACTCTTTCAGTTTTTATTCTTTTTTTCACTAGAGATACAATGTGACATTTATAAATATTCTTATTTATTTCATTTATGAGGGTAGCCTCAAGTTGCCTCCATTTACCTAGAAAGGCCTCAAGATCATCCTTTTTATAGCTGAGTAATATTCCATTGTATAAAAATACTACATCTTTTTCATCTACTCTGCAGTTGATGGGCATTTTGGGTGTTTCCAAGATTTAGGTATTACAAATTGTGCTGCTATAAACATGGGTTAACATATATCACTGTGACATGACATTTTCAGTTATTCTGGGAAAATGCCCAGGAGGTGAATAGCTGGATTGAATGAAACTTCCAATCCTAGTTTGTTGAGCAATTTCCATACTGATATGCACAGTGGCTGCACCAGTCTACACTCCCACCAATAGTGCACAAATGTTTCTTTTTCCCCACAGCTTCACCAACATTTGATATGAGTTGATTTCTTGATGGGAGCCATTCTTTCCATGGTGAGATGAAATCCCAGTGTTGTTTTAACTTACATTTCTCAAATGACCAGTGATGGTGAGCATTTCTTCATGTATTTATTTGCCATTTGTATATCTTCATCTGAGAAATGCCCATTTTTGGAGAGGGTCTTTGAATTTTGGGGGACTTGATGTTTTTCATTTTTTTATATGTTCTGGATATAAGTCCTTTGTCTAAGGGATTGTTGGCTAAAATTCTTTTCCATTCTGTGGGGTTTTTTTTCATTCTGTTGGTGATTTCTTTGAAGTTCAAAACTTTTTAGTAATATGAGATCCCAGTTGTTGATTCTTTGAAGTATTTCCTGTGTGGTTTTCATTTTGTTCATTAATTTTCTGCCTACCCCTATGTCTCCAAGATTTCTACCTACCTCGTCTTCCAGTAGATTTAGTGTTTCTGTTTTAATATTTAGTTCCTTGATCCATTTTGACTTTAGTTTAGTGCATGGTGATAGGCATGGGTCTAATTTTAGTCTTCGGCATGTGGAAAGCCAATTTTTCCAACCCCATTTATTAAAGAAGCTATCGTTTTTCCAATGAACATGTTTAGCCCCTTTGTCAAATATAAGGTGGCTGAGTGTCTTTGTAGTTATGTTTGCATCTTCTAATCTGTTCCATTGATCCCAGGTCTATTTCTTTGCCAGTACCATGCTTTTATCACTGTGGCTTTGTTTCAAGTCAGAAATTGAGATTCCTCCTGTCTTGTCTTTGTTGCCCAGAATTGCCTTTGCTATTCTAGGTTTCTTCTGTTTCCAAATGAATTTTAGGAATATTTTCTCTAGATCTGTAAGGTATGTTAATGGCATTTTGATTGGGATTGCATTAAATTTGTATAACAGTTTTGGGAGTATGGCCATTTTCACAATGTTGGTTCTTCCTAACCAAGACCAAGGAATATCCTTCTATTTTCTAATATCCTCTTCAATCTCCTGTTTTAGAATAGTATAATTTCCAGCATATAGGTCTTTTACATTCTTGGCTAGGTTGATTCCTAAGTATTTCATTTTTTTTAGATGCTATTGTGAAAGGTGATATTTCCATAATTTCTCTCTCAGTGAGTTTTTTGTTTGTGTGCAGGAATGCTATTGATTTTTCACTGTTGACTTTGTATCCAGCTACACTGCTGAATTTGTTTATTACCTATAGTAGTCTTTTGTGGGCCTTCTATATAAAGTATCATGTCATCTGCAAATAATGATAATTTAACTTCTTCTGTTCCTATCTTATTCCTTTTATTTCTTTCTCTTGTCTGATTGCTTTGGCTAATATTTCCAGAACTATATTAAATAGGAGTGGTGATAGTGGACATCCTTGTCTTGTTCCTGATTATAGAGTAAAGGCTTTCAGTTTTTGTCTTTTTAGTATAATGTTGGCTGTTGGAATGTCATAAATGGCCTTTAAGAGATTGAGGTAAATATCATCCATTCTGAATTTCTGTAGGATTTTTATCATGAATAGGTGTTGGACTTTATTGAAAGCTTTATCTGCATCTATTGAGATGACCATGTGGTTTTTGTTTTTGGCTCTGTTGATGTGGAGTATTACATTTATTGATTTGTGTATGTTAAACCATCCCTGCATTCCTGGAATGAATCCCACTTGGTCGTGATGTATAATCTTCTTGATGATTTGCTGCATTCTGTTTGTCAATATTTTATTGAGAATTTTTGCATCGATATTCATTAGTGAGATTGGCCTATAGTTCTCCTTTTTGGTTGGGTCATTCTCTGGTTTTGGTATCAGAGTAATACTTGCCTCCAGGAATGTGTTAGGGATTGTTATATCTTCTTGATTGAGCTTTGGTAGTTAATATGTTTCTAGAAATCTGTCCATTTCCTCTGTGTTTTCCACCCTATGTGAGTAGACATTTTCAAAGTAGGTTTTCATGATCTTTTGAATTTCCATGGGATCTGTAGTAATTTTTCTCTTTTCAGTCTTGATTGTGTAGATTTGGGTTTTTTCTTTCTTTTTCTTGATAAGGTTGGCTAGAGGTTTATCAATTTTGTTTATTCTCTCAAAAAACCAGCTCTTTGATTTGTTAATTCTTTGTATTGTTTTTTTAGTTTCAATTGCATTAATTTCTGCTTTGATCTTTACAATTTCCTCTTTTCTAGGAGCTTTGGGTTTGACTTGCTCTTCCTTTTCTAGAAGCTTGAGATGTAGCATTAGGTTGTTTATTTGTGCTCATTCTGTTTTCTTGATGTGACAATTTATTGCTTTATATTTCCCTCTTAGGACTGCTTACATTGCATACCACAGGTTATGGTATGTTATATATGCATTTTCTTTGAGATGTAGGTATTATTTTATTTCTTCTTTAATTTCATCTATCACCCACTGGTTGTTCAGAAGGTTGTTATTTAATTTCCATGTATTTATGCAGGTTTTGCAATTTATTTTGCCATTAATTTCCAATTTCAGTGTGCTATGGTCAGATATTATGCATGGGATAATTTCAATCCCTTTGCATTTACTTAAGAATGTTTTATGGGTTGATATGTGGTCTATTTTGGAGAATGTCCCATGTGCAGCTGAGAAGAACGTATATTCTGATGTGGTTGGGTGGAACACTCTATAAACATTCACTAAGTCCATTTGCTCACAGGTGTGGTTCAATTCTGTTATTTTTTTTGCTATCTTTTTGTCTAGTTGATCTATTTCTCTGTGACAGTGGGGTGCTAAGGTCCCCTATTACAATTATATTCTTGTGTATTTGTTTTTTCATGTCCATTAGTATTTGTCTTATATAGTTGGGTGCTCCTGTGTTTGGTGCATATATATTTATAATTGTTAGTTCTTCCTCTTGAATTTTTCCACTAACAAGTATGTAGTGGCCTTCTTTATCTCTTTTCATCATTTTATGTTTGATGTTTACTTTGTCTGCAAACAGAATAGCTACCCTGCTTTTTTCTGGATTCCTGTTTCATGGAATACTGTTTTCCATCCTTTGACTTTTAATCTATGAGTTTTCTTTAGAGTCAGATGTGTTTCTTGTATACAGCATATTGTGGGATCCTGTTTCTTGATTCATTCTGTCAACCTGTTTCTTTTGATAGATGAATTGAGGCCATTTACATTTATGGATATAACTGATATGTACTGGCTCAACTTTGTTGTGATATGTTCCTGTTGTTTGTTTTCTGCTTATTCCCCTTCTTTAATTTCTTGCCTTTCCTGGTGGTTTCTTTCTGTTGTTGTTCTGGAGATTGTGGTCATTTTTGTTTCTATCTAGTATGTCTTTCAGTACTCTTTCTAGGGTTGGTTTTATGGACATGAATTTCTTCTGTTGTTCTTTGTCATGAAAGTATCTTGTTTCTCCATTAAATTTGAAAGACAGTTTTGCTGGGTACATTAGTCTGGGTTGAAAGTTGTTTTCTTTAGGGCTTGAAATACTTCACTCCAAGCTCATCTTAACTTGAAGGTTCGTGTTGAAAAGTCTGCAGTAATTCTAATGGGCTTTCCTTGATAGGTGAATTGTGTCTTTTCTCTAACAGCTTTTAGTATTCTATTTTTATGCTGTATGTCTGGGACCTTAATTTTATATGTCTGGGTATAGATTTATGTTGGTTGTGATTGTTTGGTGTTCTATCTGCCTCACTTATCTGCATATCAGATTTTTTCCCCATGTTTGGGAAATTTTCTGCTATTACTTCTGTGAATAGTTTACCTATGTCATTTGTCTTGACTCCTGCATCTTCATTGATGCCTATTAGTCTTATATTTTTTCTCATGGTGTCATCTTGAAGCTGCTGTGTTGTGTTTTCATGCTGCTTTGTTGTTTTTAAAATTCTACCCTTTCATGATAACTATCTGTGATCCTGTCCTCAAGTTCCAATATTCTATCCTCAGCCTCATTTAAATGGTTTTGCCAGCTTTCAATAGAATTTTTTGTTTCTTGGATATCTCTTTGAATTTGTTTCATGGATTCTACTTGTTTTCTATATTGTTCATTCAAAGTTTCAATCAATTTCCCATAGTCCTGTATTTTTGTTTTTATCTATGTCTTCTATAGCTATGCCGAGCAACTTGTTTACTAAGGTTGTTATTTCTGTCTTTACATGAGAAATTATTTCTAACTTGATTTTCTCTATAGCCTCATGGATTTGTTTCTTTATCTCATTTGCTATCTTTTCAGAGATTTCTGGTGTACAACTTTTAAAGTCCTCTGTTTCACTGTCACCTGTTCTTGCTCATGATGGACTAAATGTTTGAGATTTCTTTTTTTTTTGATTTTGTGATTTTCAATTTTTGGGCTAATATTTGGTTTTTCAATCCCAATAGTCACAACTGTTGTTAGTGTGTATCTTAGGGACCTACTGTGTAGTTGATGTTTGTCTGATTGTTGAGTACCACAATGTAGAGGAGGGCTGGTCACCTGAATTTTTCCTGCCTGGTCTTTTAGGTGAGTCCTATATTCTTCCTGGGCTGACTAGCCTAGTATTATTGATGTGCATCAACTCTCAGTTCCTGCTGTTGCTATGTCTTCAGGTTATTGCAGATCACCAGATCCCTCTGTCTATAGTGTTGGTCTCAGCTGAAAGCCTACTGTGTCACTGGGTGTCTCTTAAGCCCTTTTAATTTCCTCCAAGTTGGGGGAGCCCTTATCAGCACACTCCTCAACCTACCTGATGTTCTCTGTATGGAGGAAGGTATTACCCACCCTCTGTCTAGCTCTCCAAGGTCTTACAGCTGAAGGGAGCTTCACTATTCCTCCTATTTACCCTCTGAAGACCTCTGTTTTAGGGGCAAAGTCACCACACTGACTGGAGCCTGCTGAGGTCTTCCATTTGGGTGAGGGTTACTGAGTCTCCCATCAACCCATCATAGGTAATCCACTGCAGTTCAAGGTTCTGGGAGGGGGTGTAGGAGCCAAACATCAACATCAGTACTTGGTCTAGGAGATGGGGAAGGTCGCCAAAGGCAGCAGGCTGGTGGTGCAGTGGTCTGCGCTGGTGAGGCCCGCAGGAAAAGTGTGCTGTCACTAGGTCTGAGGGTGGTGCGGCAGTCTGGGCTGGCGGGGCTATCTTACATTTTGATTAAGTGTTTTTCTAAGTCACAAACTGGGCTCAAGCCTGCAGTCCTCCTGCTTCAGCCTCCCAGAGTACTGGAATTTCTGGCATGTGCCACCATATGTGACTAAGACATTTTTTAGAAGAGTTTTAGTTTTCATGGTAAAATTGAGCATAAAGTACATGACTTCTCATACATGAAAACCCCCTATTCTCACATATGTATAATCTCTCCTACCATCAACATCCTGAACCAGAGAGATATATTTGTTATAACTGATGAACTTCTGTTGATAAATCATTATTACCCAGAGTTCAAAATGTACATTAGAGTTTATTCTTGAGGTTTTATGTTCTATCAGTTTTGATAAATGTATAATGACATATAGCTATCATTTTAGTGTCTTGCTGAATAGTTTCATGGCCCTAAAAATCCTCTGTGCTTCACCCACCTATTCATCCTTTTTTGCCTCATCCCTAGAAATCTCTAATCTTTTTACCCTCTCCAATGTTTTGCCCTTTCTGGAATGTCATGTAGCTGGGTTCATACTATATATAGCCTTTTCAGATTGTCTTCTTTGATTTACTAATATATACATTTAGTTCCTCCATGTCTTTTTTCTTTTCTTTTCTTTTTTTGTACTGGGGATTGCCTGAACCTAGGCCTAAACTGCATCTGCAGCCCCACCCTACTATTACATTTTTTATTATAAGATACAATCTCCTAAGTTATTCAAACTTGCCATTTTCCTGTCCCAGTCTGCCAGAGTGGTAAGATTATAGGTGCGCATAAAGACATCCAGCTCTTTCCATACCTTGACAGATAATTTCTTATTAATGTTGAATAATGTATCATATTGATGTACCACAGTTTGTCCATTCACTTATTGAAAGGTACCTTAATACTTTTATGTTAAACATACATTGCAGTTTTATGCAAATATAAGTTGCTAACTCATTGGATAAATATCATTATGCTGGATAGTATGATAAAAGTACATGTAGCTGCATCTCACTGTGGTTTTAATTTGCTTTTCCTTAGTGACATATAATGTTGTGTGTCTTCTCATGTGCTTATATGCCATTGCTCTGTTTTCTTTGTTGAGGTATCTGTTCAGATGTTTTGCCCAATTTTAGTTGAATTGTTCATTTTGTTATATTATTGACTTTGCAGAGTTACCTTTAATATATTTCACTATCCTTGGAGCTGGTGAATAGACTGAAACCACTGAACTATGATCCAAAATAAATCTCTCCTGCTCTGAGTCACAGCTATCAAGTATTTTGTTCCAGCAACAAGAAAGCTGACTAATAGAGTGACAAAAATCGCATTAGCATGTAACTTGTAATGGCTTGGGTTCTTAAGCTTAAATGAGAATTATTACTTAAGTAATAATAATGTAATAATAAGGCTCTTCTACCTAAGATTTTTTTCTGGAATCTCTCTTGATAGAATAACTGTTTGATTGTTTTTCCCCTGAATGTTGTATAAGCCATTTAATATTTAAGATTTGTGCCAACTTTTCATTTGATGTTTTCAAATGTGCAGCAAGGACTTTTGATTTTTCATTACTAGTGTTTGATTCTTTCCTTTAATTGTTCTTATATACAGTGTCATGAGAGAGAAGAGGATTGATTTGTGAGTCATAGGGTGACCTAGTTGAACAAGTCATATATAGGTTAAGCTGTTGTGACCTGCCAACCCTATGGAGCGATTTCATTGAACTTTTAATTTATTGAGTTTAATTATACATGCAAGGCAAATGGAATATGTGAATGCAGTTGATTTTGTGGTACTTCATTCAGTATGACAGGCATTTTACATAAGTATCTACACCAAAAATGTTGGGGAGAGAGTTTTTAAATAGTATCATCTATGAATTTGAAGCCAAAGTACAATGTGGCCAATTATTTAAAAAGGTTACCTATTTTGATCTACTATTTCTGATTGTATGTTTGAGATTTAAATGTTAGAATGCCACTTTCTTTTTGCCTGAGGATGTATTGCAAGGTCCAAAATATGCTTCATATTTGTAGTTAAATCTCCTAGGATGCCTATATAATCTTTTCCTTTTTCTTGTGATCTGAATTAGGAAAATGAGGAATAGATTGATATTTCAATAGTTTTATTTCATCTGATGTTACTCTTGGCATACTAGTAACTACATAAATAAGTGGAACTTAATAAAAGTAAGCCAATCAACTTTTCCAAAGGATAAAATGCTATATGAAAACCTAGATTTTTATATTTTTAACAATGTATATTTGGTACAGACTATATACTTTGTAAGTTTATAGCTCTACAATAAGCTGTGTGAAAACTGTGTCCTGTGTCAGTATTGTAAATGTTGGTTGATTATGGCTGCATTTAGAAGGCATTAAAAGAAAAATTGCACAGAGCTGTCATTTTTCAAAATAGGAATGAAAGGAAATTAAAAGGGACTACAGTGTTGGGAGGATTAATTGTTTATTAATCCTAACTTCAAAAAGACACATTGATTAAAAACTTTGAATGACAAAAGTCAAGTCTTTTATTTACTTATTTATTTATATTTTATTTGTATTTATAAGTACAGGTTTGCAGAACATAATGATTACATTGACTCTAGAAAGTTGGTACATGTACATGCCACATTTTAATTCTTTTTTATTCCCCTGCCATACTCCCTCTAACTTTTGATCCCCTTCCTTTTGTAAAATTTGTGTCTCTCTGTTTCCTTTTATCTTTTATTTTGTTCTTTATTTATACTTTGGGGTTCTCATATAAGAGAAACTATGTGATATTTAAATTGAGTGTCTGATTTGTTTTGCTTAAAATTAAGGTCTTGTGAGTTTCATCTATTTTCCTACAAATGACCCAAGTTCCTGCTCCTTTATGACAGAGTAATACTCCACTGTGTATAAATAACACATTTTCTTTATTCATTCAACTGTTGATGGACAAACACTGCTTCTAAGATTTAGTTATTATGATAACTCAGGATCATAGCAAGGATCAAATCAATGTCATGACCTTTATAGTCATTGATAAAACTTCAAAAGTCATCAAGGTATCTTAGAGTGGATTTTAATTCTGAATATGTTTTTGTTAAATTTCTTGGAATTGCATGGGATATCCAGTGGAAAAGAATCCCTGCCTCTGATCCTTAAGGCCCAAGGTAGGTATATTTAAGGACATAGAAACAAAGAATGAAAACAAAAGAGTGCAAACATAAGACTGTCTACTGTGAGGATGGCCACTGGACTAAGAATTGACTGAAATGATACAGATAAGAAGCAAAGGGCTGGGAGTATGGCTCAGTGGTGCAGTGCCTGACTGGCAAGTGTGAGATCCTGGTTCAATTCTTGGTACCAAATAAATAAATAAAAAGCCAAGAAATTCTGTGTGATAATTGTGTATGTTAGCAACATAGACATATCATAGTTTTCTAAAATAGTTGTGCCAAGTTGAATTCCCACAAATAACGAATCAGCTTTTTAAATTTTTGTCAGTTTTGTGTAGGTTATAGAAATGATTTCATTAGTGTTTCCTTTGTGTCTAATGGTTTGAATATATTTAATTATTTTCTGACTATTTGCATTTCTTCCTGTGACAAAATGTTCTTGGCTGTCTTTGTTGTTTTCATTTCTTGACAGGCAATAAATTAATCTTAGGTGTACACTTCATGAAAAACCTTTTTATTTTTAACATTTATACAAAGATATCCAGATCATAATAGAAAACATTTTCAGCATACCATAAGACTCTTGGTTTTCATTACCACTTTTTATCACCCATTGTCTTTCCAGACACTAACACAGTTCTCATTATTGACATCAGTTTTACTTGATTTTGTACTTCACTTAACAGTGAAGTAACTTTGTTTCTTCAATTTAAAATATATGATGTAATTTATGTATATAGCAATCTATTATCTTTTCATTGTAATGCATGTGCAACTGTGAAAATGTCACTATTTATTCATTCTTGTTCACAGACACTGAGATTTTCAATTTTGGGATATCAAGTTAAAATAGCTATGAATGTTCATGTGCACTTGAAAAGGATATTTTTCTATCATCGGGGTTTAAAGTTGCAAGTTTTGATAATGCTTGTTTTATTTGTGTGCTCCTTTTTTTTTTGTATTTTATGCACTGATGTTTTACTAAGCACTTTATGTAGGTGCCTACAGTTTTGTTTCTTTCTTGCATCTTTATTTCTCATTGATTTTATTACATTGAAGTAGTTCCTGCATTGTTTGATGAATAGATATCTAGAGTTAATACATGTTTACTGTGAATTACCATATTGTCACCAACTGGCTAAGGTTCATCTGCTAAACTTAGATAGAAATCATGAATTGGCAAAGCATGCTCTCTTCAACCTAGTGGCCTTGGGATCTGAATGCCAGTGGCTCTTGACTGTTAGTGTTACAGTACAGCCCTGAGCTTTGAGTGCCAGTGCTTCCTAAATTCTTAATGGTACACTTCTTAATGTTATAGCTCCTTAATGTTATGTTATTGACTCTGAGCCAATCCTGTCAGCTTCTCAGTGGCCAGGGCTTGTAGCTTCCTTGGCGGCCTTCTAGAACTTTTCCAGCATGGTACTCTGGGGCTGTCCTACAAGTCTCCACTGGTATCTGCAGTTTTCTGCATGTTTCTGCTACTTTTGACTCTACTGCTCTGCTGTTCTCTGGAGCTCTGCAGAGCTAATGGCTCTTAATATCATGACCTCTTTCTTAGTGCAGCCTGATTAGACCACTCTACTCAAGACCACTGGTAGGCAGCAGGATCACCCAGGCAAAGCTTTCACGGAGTCTATGCTATAGTGTAGGAGCATACTGCACTGCAGGGACCCCTCCAGGACTGACCTAAAAAGGGCAAAGGAACAAGGACCTACTCTGGAACTTCTGAAGTAGGAGATAGAGCAGCAAGGTCACCTGGAGGTTACAGGGAAGAGCCATCTAGAGTAGCTGCATAGTAGAATCATTTAGAATAGGTCTTTTTTGAATTCTGCTGTAGCCAAAGCAGATATCTCCCAGGGCAGCCATATTGTATCAGCCTCCAGTGTTATGGTGATAGCTCAGCGAACACAGAGGTGTTACTTGATGACAGCTCCAGGGTTTCTGCAGAACTGGGGAGGCTAAAGTGTGATTGCTGCTGATTTCAAGGAATCTCCAAGAGGGACAGCAACGTTGATCACTGCCCATTGGGTTTGAGGATTTGTAGGACAATGACAGTAGCCTCCTCCCATCCCCAATTTTTGCCCTATAAGACATGGTCCTCTGCCACAACTTCTTACGGGGGAGGGGCAATAAGGCTGTCAGCTGAGGTATGACACCTTTTGGGGGCTGCAGGAGGAAGTGGTAAATAGAGGCCTAGTGAGTGGCTGCTGAGGCAATTGCAGAGGTGGGAGAAAGACACCGGAACTGGTTGCCTGGATCAGCAAGGGCGAGAGACTGCTTCTGTATTATTTTAATAACTTTTTACAGTAGTTGCTTGTTATTTTCTGATCAGTTTTGAATAATTTGTTGTTTTAGCTAACTATTAATTATTTATAAAATAAATGGTAAAGGTGGTTGTAAGATTTCTTCAGAATCGCCCTATTTTCTAATTATAATAAAGTAGTTTCATTAATGTATAATTTATTTTGGAAAATTGAATATCTAATTTTGTGCTCATCTTTTATTTCTATGGGACCATTATTATTTTTTATTTTTTTACTTGTTTACTTTCTATTTACTACAACACATCCAAATAGTACCCCTCTAAGTCAGAGTTCTTGTCCACAGAAGAAATAGATATTTTCCCAAGACAATCACTTGTATTTCTTGCAACTGAAAGTAATCAATACTCTGATCTAACAGTTTTCAGATGTATTTTGCTCACTTTCTGTTGCACAGTTTATCTACTTTTTGTCTTTTTTCAGCTTTGCTTCTCTCTTCTTTTCTAGGTAATTTGTCTCTCTTTTTCTCTGGTGGGCTCCAAAGATAGCTGCTGGATTTTAGTGTTCAATTCTCTATTTATATGTATTTGAAGTACTTACTACTCTTAATATACTGTAGACATAAATGAATAAGGTTTTCTATTTTCTCTGCAATTCTGTTTTTAAAGTTTTGTGGAGATTATGGGGAAACATTTTGATTCAGGTGTTTGTGATTATTTTATGGGAAATTGAAATCATCTTTCATTTTCTTGAAAACATTAGTCAAAGACATTTTAAAGTACAGATTTGATAATTGTAATATCTGTATCTCCTGTAGGTCTGTTTCATTTATTTGCTTTTTCTTATTATAGTTTTGTCTCTGGAGTGCCTCATAATTGTCAACCAAATGTCAGACATTGGATGTAATAGTTTGAGGATCTGGATGATATTAACTTTTTCAAAAGGGAGTTTATTTTTGCTTCTGGCAGGTAGATAAAATTGAAACAGTTTAACTTAACCCATTCAAGGGTTGGGTTGATATACAGTTGGGTTTCATTCTTATGATACATTTCTACTTTATTGCTTATATTTCTGAAAGTTCATTTTTCTCATTAGTTTGTGTCACTGATAACAGCTCTGCTTAGTTTGTTAGTCTTCTACCTGAGTATTGGCAATTGACATGAAAATCCATGCTCATAGTTGAGTTGCCTTATTTATTTATTTATTTATTTTGTGTAGTTGTTCAAAATCTTGGTCCCAGGAGTGTTGGCTGCTTTATTAGCTCTCTTGTGCCTTCATACAACTATTTTCCATGTTATTATGTGTGTTGGTTACTTTTTTTCTCATTGATGGGACAAAATACTTGACATCCTAAATTAAGGAAGGAAAGGTTTATTTAGCTCACAGTTTATAGAGGTTTCAGTTCATAATCAGCTGACTCCAAGGCAGGGTGGCTTGGCACAGGGGCAACACTTGCAGGAGGCAGAAGACATCAAAGCAATAAGAGCAAAAAAGAAGGCAACAAGCCTCTTCTCTCTTATATTATAAGCAGACTACCATCCCCTATGTCCTACCCTTAGTAAGGATAGCACTCATATTATCTCTGTGCCCTACTCTTGCACAGGCTCAGGATGTTTACAAAGTAAGGATCCTGGCTCCCTGCTGAATCTCTTAGTTAAACTTCAAAACTTCTCAGGTTGACACGATGTCAACTTGGCAACTCTGGACACATTTCTTTAAACCAATTTTCAGATATAAGACATGCTTATTCTTAACATTTCACAATTTGAACACTATAACACAGATTTCACAATCCTTAAGAACCAGTATGGAGTCTATCCACATTATATTACATTAGAATCAACATTGTGATCTGGCTCCACAAAGATTCATACATATCCACCGAGTCAAAAGGCATTTAATCCATTGACAAGAGTTGCCAAAGTTCCAATAGTTTTAGCATTGCTGAAAAGTCCAAGTCCCAAGTCTCCTCTGAGGTTGTAAGACAAGCTCTTAGCTGCAAGCCCCTGTACAAATGAAAAGTTAAACACTTCCAACATTCAATGGCACAAGATAAATATTTTCATTCCAAAAGTTACAAACAGAAGGATACAAAGGATTGGAATCAAAGCAAGTCTGAAATCCAGCAGGGCAAACATTTAGTAGTGCAGTTGTACATCCAGCGTCTGAAGCATTCTGTGGCAAATTGTGAGCTCCAAAGTGCTGGTGTTACTCCACCCTTACAGCACTTCTGGTGGTTGTAGCTCTTACAGCTTCTGTCTTAGGTCCACTTTGCTCTCTCTTTGTAGCTTTCCTTAGATGATCCACATTCCTGGCTTTTCCAAACTTCTGGAGTCTTCACTATACTTTCACACATCTTATATCTTCACACATTGCCCTCTCAGGGGCACACTGCCTGGCCTCGCAGGCCTTCTGAAATTGGGGTAGAAGCCTTTTTAACCTCAGAACTCTTGCATTCTCTATGCATCTAAAACCACCACCATGTAGATGATGCCAAAGTCTGCTGCCAGTTTGGAGCAGTAGCCAGGTCTTCTTGGTTATAGAGGTTGAGTGCCTGGATCATTGGGCACTCTGAATCCAATTCTGAGGAACAAATTTTCTGTGCTGCCACCATTCTGGAATATGGTGCTCTGCAGCTTTCTCCTCAAAGCAAAATCTTACACTTTTGTGGTTTTGAGACTGAAAAGGTTTGGGACTTGCTGCTATTTGTGATGCTTTCAGGCCATCTTTTTTAATTCTCTTGTTCCTTCTCAACTATCGAGATTTCTTCAGCTCTGTCTTTGCAGTCCAGAGGTTTATTAGAGCTTTCTTTCTGGCCAAACTCATGATGTTTTAAATCATCCTGTTGGGCTCTTTGCTTTTGATTCACAACATAAATCTGGCTAAAAGCCACCAACAATAGCCATGCGACAGCCTTGACATTCGACTGCCTTGAAATTTCTTCTTCCAGGTTAATTAGTCAACTGCTCTTAAACTTAGCCTCAGGCAAAATTTCTGGACATGTGAAAAAAAAAAAAAAAACCAATGCAGTCATTCCCAGCAGGAACCTGTCGATCCTGGACTTTACCCACAGGATTTCTATCAGTCTTCTGACCTTCTGAGCTTTGATCAGAATCTCCCATAAAGAACGGCTGAAGGAGTTCCAGTGCTACTCTTTCAGGTGACATCTCTGAACCTTTCTAAACTCTTCTCATAAGCCATTTCCAAAGACTCTTGAACCACATGGTTGAGAATAGTGACAACAATGGCCACACTTCTCTGGTACAAAATTCTGTACTGGTTGCTTTTCTCTCATTGCTGGGACAAAATACCTGATACCCAGAATAAAGAAAGGAAAGGCTTATTTAGCTCACAGTTTATGGAGGTTTCAGTCCATAATCAGCTGGCTCCCAGGCAGGTTGGCTTGGCATAGGAGCAACACTTGCAGGTGGCAAGAAGACAGCAGAGCAGCAAGAACAAAAAGGAAAGCAATAAGCCTCTTCTCCCTTATATTGTAAGCAGGCTACCACTCCTCAGAGTAGATGTAGCATTTATATCATCTCTGTGTCCTTTGCACAGGCTCAGGATGTTTACAAAGTAAGGATCCTGGCTCCCTGCTGAGTCTCTTAAACTTCTGAACTTCTCAAATTGACTCAGTGTATCAACCATAACAGTATGGTTTTAATGTGTCTACCACAACTTCTTGTGTTAAGAACTTAATTTGTAAATTTGTATATAAAGAAATGGATGTGAGGTGTTTAGAAGGTAACTAAAGATAGGTGGGTTATGGTGATAGGGTCCCTGTTATGGTATTTGTGGCTTTTTAAGAAAAAGAAGAGAAGTAGATTAGTATACTTGCTCTCTCCCTACATATAATAGTCTCTGCCATGTTGCTGAACTTCCTAGCCCCCAGAATCATGAGTTAAATAAACTTCTACTTATTCTGTATACATTTTGCAGTCTGTGATATTTAATTATAGCAACAGAACACTGGCTAAGATACATATAGTCACTACACAAAGACCTTTTAGTCAACAATGAACCACATATTTGATGGGGGAGCCCTATAAAATTATATTGCCTAGTGACACTGTAGCAGTCTTACTTAAAGTATATTTTGTGGTATTTGAACAATGAGGAAAAATGTTATGATGCTTTTCTTATAATGCATCCATGCTTTTCTCATCATGTGTATCTGTTATGAATTTATCCTTCTTTATAGCTGAGTGGTATTCCATTGTGTATAGACACCTAGTTTCTTTATCTATTTTTCTGTTACAGACATGTAGGCTTCTTCTTGGATTTAGTTATTATGAATTGTGCTCCTATAAATGTTGGTATAAATGTATTGCTGTATGTGATATCTTTAACTCTTTGGGAAGATACTTTAATAGCTGATTACATGGAATTTTAAGTTTTAGGTGTTTGGAAAAACTTTCATAGTGTTTTCCATAACAATTGTACTAATTTACACTTCCCCCACCAACATAAGAGGATTCCTTTTTTCACCATACTCATTCCAGGATTTGTTATTTTTTGACTTTTTGAAGATAGCTTTTCTTTCTGGTGTTAGGGAAAATCTTACATTGGTTTAATTTGCATTTTTCTAGTAACCAGAGATGTTGAAGATTTTTTCATGTTTGTTGGCCATTTATACTTGTTCTTCAGAGAAGTGTCTGTTCATTTCACTTGTCTATGTCTTTTTTTAAAAATTTTTTATTTAAAGAAAAAAATTTTGAAGCAGAAAGAGGGTAGAAATAATACAAAATCTCAAAAACAAAACAAAACAAAAACAAAAATAGTAACCAGTAAGAAATCACTAGTTGATAATTACATATTTTCCTCTTTGAAGTAGTCATTCAAGTTACAAAAGTAAAGCCTACAAAGTGGACATCCAAACAGTGGGACTGCAATCAATTTTGTTCATCCATTCAACTCAAATTTTAGCAACATGGTTATTAATCCCACACACTCAAACATACATGCAGTTATATCTTTTAGAATACTTTCTTTTCCTCTCTTTTTTCTTTACAATAGCTATAATTCATTCTTGTAAACTACTTAGAAGTTCTACATATGTATAAATCTCTACACATATACCTAGCCTTTCTATATTAAAGGGAGAAACAAATCAAAACAAGTCAACAATACAAATTCCTAGAGAAACATGAAATGGAAGGGACATATAAAACCACAATACTAGGTGATCTATGGTAGTTACTATGATGTCTCATTATTTTCAATAAAATTGTCTATATCGTCAAACATAGTATAGTTAAACTTAGCATTGCATTATACTATTAATAAAATCTAAACATTGGAGACATTATAGGACTTCAAAGGCAGTTAACAATCAAACCAGAATGGGTATCCTATTGAATCCTGTCACCTTCAGAGTAGTTGCCCCTATTATCAGACTCGACACTCTCAAGCATACCAGATTCAAATAAAATCAGTCAAGATAAGATAGCGATATAACCAATCTTCTCTGTCTTATCTCTGCTATGCTATTTTTCTGTCATTGTTGTTTGTTTACTTTTCTTCTTCATTCCTTATTTGAGGCCTTTCTGCCACTGTTCTTGGAGCCCTGTTAATTTTCTTCTCTCTAGAATGTCCTTCAATATTCTTTGCAGGATTGGATTGGTGGTCACTAACTCCCCCAGTTCCTCTTTGTCGTGGAAATATCTTGTCTCTCCATTAATTTTGAGGGACAGTTTTGCAGGGTACATCATTCTGGGTTTAAGGTTATTTTCTTTCAGGGCTTAGAATATTTCGCTCCAAGCTCTTCTTGATTTGATCGTTTGCATTGAGAAGTCCTCTGTGATTTTGATTGGTTTTCCTTTATAGGTAATCTGTTTCTTTTCTCTGACCACTTTTAATATTCTGTTCTTGTGATGGATTTCTAGGATCCTAATTATTATATGTCTGGGTGTAGATTTGTTTTGGTTGTAGCTGGCTGGAGTTCTGTATGCCTCATTTATGTGAACTTCACTTCTGTTACCTATGTTTGGGAAGTTTTCCTTAATTATTTCTGTGAATAGACTTTTTATTTCATTTGTATTTGTTGCTGCATCTTCTTTTACATATTTTATTCTTAGGTTATAAAACCTTCTTGTCATCTTCTAGCCTTTGTATCATTGCTTCCTGGTTCCTTGTTATTTTTAAGAGATCTTTCCTTTCACAATCATACTTTGCAAATCCATCTTCAAGTTTTGAAAGTATGTCTTTAGTTTCTGTTAAAAGGTTTTGCCAGATTTCAATGGAGTTTTTAATTTCCTGATATTCTTTTTGGATCTGTTTCATATATTCTAGGTTTTGTTTATATTCTTCATCAAAGGCTTCTCTCCTTTCTCTGGGTTCCTCTATTCTTTCATTTGTGTCTACTTGAGGATACCCAGGACTTCTTTTATTAATCTTATATCTTGCTTCACCTGAGTTAGAATTTCAGATTTAAATTCGTTGATGAGATCACGGAGGTATTTCTTTATTTCTGATGAGGCTGTCTCTGACATTACAGGCTTGCTGCTCTTAACCTCCTCTGCATTTACCTCTGCTGGACTCATATTCCCTGGTTCCACAGTTAGAGACCTTTTGCTGTTTCTCTGTCTGGTCATGTTTCCGGCCCCCTTCAGACGGGTGGGTGGTGGAGGTCTCTGGGCCTTGTGCATTGCTTACAGTTTTTTTCTGCAGTGCACTTACTAGGGAAGTGCCGCCCCCCAGTCCGCTGTGGATCGGTGAGGTGCACGCTGAGAGCCAGCCCCTCCCCCTATGTCAGTCAACCAGTTTATGCTTCAGCAAGTTCGTGTGTTCCTTGGGGATGCCACTGGCTCACAGCACCCTCATCCCCAGCTATTGGGTTTCAACCAGGGGCCTGGCCCAACCCAAGCAGATCCCACCAATCTGCTTTGGACTAGGAGTCGTCAACAGACACCGCTTAGGGTTTTGACTCAAGCCAGCCCTGCCCAACTCCAAAATGTCATCTAGGTGGTCCTCCCAATCTGGGGAATCCGGTTCCTGTCACTCACCAAAGTTCACTCAGCTCCACTGGCTGTTTCCACTCCCTGTCACAGTGCCTCCCCTAGCCAATGGTCTGGAGCTCACCAACACCCGCTTTCAGCAGGGCCGTGATCTCAGCTCGATCGTGAGTCGCCTGACTCTAAGGCATGCCGGTACAGTAACTGGGGCTTGCCCAGCTCCAGCCCTCCATCCGCACTTCTTCTTCTTTCTTTTTCCTCAGTTTCTTCCTGGGTTGTGAGAATTCCTCTCCTTTTGTCTGGCTTTCTCCATGTTGTCAGGTTCCAGTGTCTGAGTTTTTTTTTTTTTTTCAGAGAGGCTCTCCTGTCGTGCCACCACTCAGTCAGCCATCTTGCAATTTCACTTGTCTATATCTTGATTGGGTCTTTTATTTTGAGTGATCTGGTGTTTTTGTTTGTTTTGTTTTAGTTTTTTGCATATTCTAGACATTAATCTCCTCTCTGAGGAATAGCTGGCCATTTTTCTCCATTCTGTAGGTTGTTGCTTCACTCTGCTAATTGATTCCTTTGCCATACATAAATTTTTAATTTGATATAATCCCATTTTTAAATTTTTTCTGTTATTTCTTGTATAGTTGGAGTTCTGCTCTAAAAGTCCTTTCCTATACCTATGACTAAAGTGTTTTACCTATACTTTTTGTCTTCCAGTAGCTCAGTGTTTCCGTTTTAATGTTTAGATTTTAAATTTATTTTGTTTTTAGTTTAGTACATGATGAGAGATATGAATCAAGATTTAATCTTCTGCAAACAGGTAGCCAATTTTTCCAGTAGCATTTGTTGTATAGGCTATCTTTCCTCCAGTATAGGTTTTTCGTTCCTTTGTGAAAGATCAAACAGCTGAGTGTGTCTGGAGATCCTTCTGTATCCTCTGTTCTGCTCATTTGATCCACATGTCTTTTTGTGCTAGTACCATGTCATTTTTATCTCTGTTATAGTGTAACTTGAAGTCAGGTATTGTGATACTTTCTGCTTTGATCTTGTTTAAGATTGTTTTTGCTATTCTGGCTCTCATCTAGTTTCATACAAATTTTTGGGTTGTTTCTCTAGTACTATGAAGAATGCTGTAGGCATTTTGATTGGAATTGTATTGAATCTGTATAAGAGTTTTGGGATTTTGGCCATTTTGACAATGTAGATTCTACCTATCTAGGTACAGGATACCTTTACATTTTCTGATTTCCTCTTCAATTTCCTTTTTCAGAGTACTGTAGTTCTCATTGTAGAGGTTTTGCACTTTGTTTATTAGGTTAATTTGTAGATATTTGATTTTTCTTGATGCTGATGTAAATGGTATTATTTTCATTTTACTTATTGATTTTTGGTATACATGAATGCCATTGATTTTTGTATGAGTCTGAACGTTGCTACATTGCTGAAATTGGTTATTTATTCTACCAGTTTTTGGGTCCTTGGGTCTTTTATGCAGAATATCATTGTCATCTGCAAATAATGATAATCTGAGGTATTCCTTTCCCATATGTATCCATTTTATTTGTTTCTCTTGCTTGATTGCTCTGGCTAATGTTTCAAGGACTATGTTAAATAGAAGTGGTAATATTGGAAATCCTTGTCTTGTTTCTGAATTTAGAGGGAATGATTTCAGTTTTTCTACATTTAACATGATATTAACCATTGCTTTGTGATAAATGGCTTTTATCAAACCCAGGTGTAGTCCTTCTATAGTTATGTTCTTTAGTGTCTTTGGGTGTTGGATTTTATCAAAAGCCTTTTCTGCATCTCTTGATACAATAAAGTAGTTTTTGTTCTTCTGTTTATATGGTCTGGTACATTTATTAATTTGTGTATATTGAACCAACTTTGCAGCTCTGTGATCAAATCTTCTTGGTCATGACTGATTTTTTTGATAATGTGTGTGATGATGTGTTGCCAATATTTTGCAGAGGCTTTTTTAAAAAAATTTTTTATTTAAAGAGGGGGGAAGCAAAACAGAAAAAAGGGTAGAAACAATACAGAATTTAAAAAAAACCAGTAAGAATTCACTATTTGATACATTACATATTGTCTTCTTGGATATAGTTGTTCAAGTTACAAAATTAAAGCATACAAAGTGGACATTCAAACAGTGAGGCTGCAAACAGTTCTGTTCACTGATCCAACAAAAACTTAGTAACATGGTTATCAACCCTACACACTTAAGTATACATACAGTTATCTCTTTTAGAGCACTTTCTTTTCCTCCTCTTTTTTTAAAAAAATTTTTATTTAAAGAAAAAATTTTGAAACAGAAAGAGGGTAGAAACAATACAAAATCTCAAAAACAAAACAAAAACAAAAAACAGACAAACAAACAAAAAACAAAAATAGTAACCAGTAAAAAATCACTAGTTGATAATTACATATTTTCCTCTTAGATACAGTTGTTCAAGTTACAAAAGTAAAGTCCACAAAATGGACATCCAAACAGTGAGACTGCAGTCAGTTTTGCTCATCCATCCAACTAAAACTTTAGCAACAATGTTATTAATTCCACACACTCAAACATACATGCAGTTGCATCCTTTAGAATACTCTCTTTTCCTTTTTTCTTTACAATAACTATAATCCATTCTTGTAAACTACTTAGAAGTTCTATACATGCATAAGTCTCTACACATATACCTAGCCTTTCTGTATTAGAGGAAGAAACAAATCAAAACAAGTCAGCAATACAAATTCCTAGAGAAACACCAAATGAATAGAACATACAAAAACACAACACTAGGTGATCTACGGTAGTTACTATGATGTTTCTTGTTATTTTCAATAAAATTGTCTATATCATCAAATATAATATAAACTTAGCATTGCTTTACACTATTAATAAAATCTAAACATTGGAGACATTATAGGACTTCAAAGGCAGTTAATAATCAAACCAGAGTGGGTATCCTATTGAATCCTGCCATCTTCAGAGTAGTTGCCCCTACTCTCAGACTCGACACTCTCAAGCATTGCAGAGGCTTTTTGCATCTGTGTTCATTAAGGAGACTGTCCTTTAGTTTTCTTTTCCATTTGGAACTTTGTCTGGTTTTGGGATCAACAATCCAAGCCAAAACCAAAATTAAGCAGGGAAATCATAAAGATTATGAGTAGAAATCAGTGAATTGAGACTAAAAAAAATTACAAAGAATCAACAAATTAAAGAGCTGGTTCTTTGAAAAAATAAAGAAAATAGTTAAACCCTTAGCCAAACTTGAGAGAGAGAGAGAGAGAGAGAGAGAGAGAGAGAGAGAGACTTACATCAATGCAGTTAAAAATGAAAAAGACAAAACCACAACAGACACTATTGAAATCCAGAAGATATATGCTAACTACTATGAAAAACTGTATTCCAACAAATTGGGACAGATTCCTTGGCTCATACTAATTACCAAAGCTAACCTAAAAAGACACAAAAAATACTGAACAACTTAATACTGAACAGCTTAATAACAATAAATAAAATTGAGGCAGTAGTAAAAAAATATACCCTACTAAAAATGTCCAGGATCTGAATTCACTGCTAAATTCTAAAAACTTTTAAAGACTTTATGTCATCACTATTCTTCAGACACTTCAATGAAATTGGAAGGGGTGAAGTGCTTACAAAGTCATTTTTGGAACTCGGCGTGTTGTTAATTTTTTTAAACCATTCAGATAATGTGAATTTGGGTTGAATATCTATGTTTGACCAGTTGTGATTAGAACTTGTGATTTCGTTTTTCTCTGCTGTGGTCACTGTGAAGGCAATTTTCCTTGAAGTTGTCTAGCCCAGATTCCTGGATCACCTTCGCACTTCACATAATCCTTTTGGGTCCAAGCTTAAATGAGAGGAAAGTGTCTTATTTTAGGTGCATTTTCCCCCAATCTTTCATAGTTTTAACCAGACCTGTGCATCTATAGTTTTACTCAAAATGTCTGAAAATATGTCTTCAGGATAACAGCAAATTTATTATTCTACTTAATCTGTGAATTTCCGTTTTTTGTAGATTTTTGGATTGGTAATTTCTTCTTAAACTATTTAATGCTTTAAAATGTTTTAAAATTTTTATGTTTTACTTTTAGTTGACTTTATTGATGAAATTAATGCATTTACTATGTTCATGTGCACAGCCTGAAACAGAATATTCTGTTTAGTTATAAAGTCTGGAGAACCATTCATAGAACTTTACTTTTTCATTTAACAGTTTCTTGAGTACACATACCTATCTTTAAAAGAAGACAAATTCTTCTACTTTTTAAACTTTGCTCTCAAAGTTTTGAGACACACCTAATGTTGTCTGTACAGATGAGTTTTACTTTTGATAGAGGAATGTATTTATTACTTGTTACATTTTTAGGCTGTGTAAGCCTTAAATAGTTTTTAGAAGACCAAAATTTAGGCTAATGTTAATTTATTTGGATATTTCTATAATTCTAGGAATGTACATGTGTTTAAGTTATTATTTCATTCATAGCGAAAGTAAAGGTATAACACCAAAAGCAGGAAAAATTTTCTTTCTATTTTTGTTCCACTCCCTAATTTCTATTTCCTGCGTGGTTAGAAATTTGGCAAGTTCATAGAAGTTTTTATGAGTTTGTATGTGTTTGAGTTTTTCTAAATAAATTCAGAATTCACTTTTATCTTATTAAAACATGAATACCTCAAAGACAGGACTTGTTTTAAAGATTATTTCAAAATAATTCCTTTTATGAAAGATTATCTAATCTTTATTAGGTGACAGATATTTTATGTTAGAGTAGTACATAACTGCTATTCCTTTAGTATTTGACTTTGTAAATAAGTATGAGAAGTGATAATCTTATAACTTCTTTAAAAATCACTTTCTTCTTTCCCCAGAAAGTAAACAAAATCATCATTCTTTTATAATATTCATTAGCAATTTCCTTTTGGCCATAGGTGAAAGTCTCTTTTCAAGCTCATTCTATAATACCGCCAAAGATACATTTTAGATCTTATAGCCTAGACATCTGTGAAAGCAGTTCTAAAGTATGGAAGTGACAGAGCGTACACTTAATTTTTAGATAACTTCAGTTGCACACTTCAGAATGAAGCAGCTGTGGTGGGGGGGAGGATCCTTATTAGAAGCATAAAACCTATTTTCTCTGACTTGGCCAGTGTTCCCTTTTTTCCAGTAAGCTGTCTACTATACAGAGGTGTATAACCCTAATGGCTTGTTGTATGCCATTAAAAGGTATTGTACACTCATAAAGGAATGACATTTTGATCAATGCTGTTAAAAGAATTACTGTCTTGACACAGAAAAGCTTTCCTACTGCAAGTTTAAAAATATGCCTTTAAAAGCTTTTTATTGAATACCTTTGCATGCCTCAGAAATATGCCATTTTGGCTTGAGGTTACTCTGAACTATTCCACATTATAACTTAAATGTAAAACCTCCTGTTTACCTCTAGAAGTCACAAAGACAAACAGGTATTTCCTTACAAAATAGAGCTTAAAGACATGGTAGCATCTTAAGTCACTGTATGTGATCTAAAAATAGAATTTTTGTAAGGAGAAAGCTGAAAACTAAATTATTCCTTTTTATTTCGTGTGATATTGATTTTTTTCATGCTGTTTTGTTTAAACTTTGGTTTAATTTCCCTTTGGATTTAGGAATCATGCTTTTCCACCCAGTTCAGAGATAGATCTTTTTCTAATCACTGGGGAAGTGGTTCTCTTAAATGGTGATACGTTAGATGTCTTTTTCTACTGTTTCTTTTTGTTTTATTATATTTGCAATTAAGAGTTAATGAAAACTGTGTTATACTAGTCACAGCCTTCCAAAGTTGAAGCTTTCTTTTGTACACAGCTGGTCTTTCACATATTTACTTACATATTGTTGCTATAAATTTAGCTTTATTTTATATTTTGTAAGCATTTTATTACCTACTTCTGGTTTAAACCTCAAAAAGCAAAATAAAGTGAAAAGAAAAAAAAACCTTGTGAACTGGAACATTTTATTTTATTTTATTTTATTTTTTGTGGGCTTTTTGTGTAAAGAGAAAAAAACAAAACAAAAAGGATAGAAATAATACAGAATTTCAAAAAAAACAGTAAGAAATCACTAGTTGATAAATTACATATTGTCATCTTAGAAATAGTTGTTCAAGTTACAAAATTAAAACATAGAAACTGGACTTTAAACAGTGAGAGTGCAAACAGTTCTGTTCAACGATTAACAAAAACTTAGTAATATGCTTATCTATCTTACACACTTATACATGCAGTATATCTTTAGAGCACTTTCTTTCCCTCTCTTTTTTACAGTAGCAATTACACATTTGGGTTTTATTACTTTTACAGCTTGTACTGCTTTTTACACTAGAGACACAATGTGATATTTATAAATATGATTCTTATTTATTTCATTTATTAGGACAGTCTCAAGTTGCCTCCATTTACCAAGAAAGGCCTCAAGATCATCCTTTTATAGCTGAGTAATATTCCATTGTATAAAAATACCACATCTTTTTCATCTTCTCTGTGGTTGATGGGCATTTTGGTTATTTCCAAGACTTAGCTATTACAAATTGTGCTGCTATGAACGTGGGTGCACATATTTCATTGAGACATGAACTTTTGAGTTTTTCTGGAAAAATACCCAGGAGGTGAATAGCTGGATTAAATGAAACTTCCAATCCTAGTTTGTTGAGCAATATCCATACTGATTTCTACAGTGGCTGCACCAGTCTACACTCCCACTAATAGTGGACAAATGTTCCTTTTTCCCCACAGCCTCATCAACATTTGATATCAGTTGATTTCTTGACAGCAGCTATTCTTTCTAGAGTGAGATGAAATCTCAATGCTATTTTAATTTGCGTTTCTCTAATAACTAGTGGTGGTGAACATTTCTTCATGTATTTATTTGCCATTTGTATATCTTCATCTGAGAAATGTGTTTTCATCTCGGATGCCTGAACTGAGCATTTTAAAGTCTGATACTTAGAAAACATTACAAAGTGTATTCATTATAGGTTTTAACTTTTATGCTTTTAAAAATTTATGTTTAATCACAGTCTAATAAACTTTTCACATATTTCAAGGTATGGGGATATTTTAGAATGGATAGCGTTAATTTTTTTAATAAAGATATTTTATGGTCTCATTAAAATACTACAAAGGCAAGACTTGATGGCACATGCGTATAATTCTGTCACTTGAGAGGCTGAGGCAAGAGGATGTGAAGCTTGAGGGTAGGGCAGCATGGTAAGCTCAAGACCAACCAAATAAAAATAAACCCTGAAAACACAAAGTACTTTTATAACATGTGACCTTGTTTCTCTGGTGGAACAGGTTTTTTTTTTTTTTTTTTTTTTTGAGACAGAATCTCACTGTGTAGTTCAGGCTGGCCTTGAGTTCACTGTGTAGTCCAGTCTGCAGAACTTGCAGCAATCCTCCTGCTTCAGCATCCTGAATGCTGGGATTACAGGCATGCACCACCACACTGGGCTAGGCTAGGGGGACAATTCTTAGATCTTATTCATCAAATGCACACTTCAACTGTTCTTTTTTCAGAGACTTGTATACCATCCAGAAATTTTGCGATCCCCTTGTTTTTAGGTACTGTGTGGCTTACTGAATTGGAGCAGCTGAATTTGAAGCAAATTCACATTCACTCCTTCAATGATTGATGTATCATTCTATGCTTGAGATACTGAATAAGCCTGGCCTCATCTGATCCCTGCTGTTGTACTTTTCACCAAAGAAATTCTGCATTTCAAGGAGATACCGGTTCTCTCATGTAATGTTGGTACAAAGTGAGTGTACTCAAATCTCATCTTGTAATGGAAACTCCATGTAACACTGGTATTCTTTACATGTCTACAGTGGTGAAAGCAACAACTAGCTTCTTTCTATTTCACATCATTTGCTAACCTGGAACCTCTTTATTTTTGAAAGGAGTCTGAGTTCTACAGTGAAATGATTGAAGTTTTTCTGTAGGGTTCTCTGTGTCCCTTAGCAGGAACTGCATTCCTTTGGAATGATACTGACATTTTCTGGAATGTCAACAGTCTGATTGCTAAGAATGGGCTTTATTCTTGCAACAGGTATAGCAAAAAAAGCGTTGATTTTTATGTAGCCTGTTGACTTTGTCACCCTGTTCTAGTTTAACTTGGAAAACAGCTGTTTTTATTATTGGTGGTGGCTGTATTTTTATTACTCCTAATTCTCTAAATGCCACGTGATCTATATAACATTAAAATTTGTTACAGCTATTTTGTGCCACGGTCAGTGCTAAAGTATTTCCTGTGGGTCAAAGACCTTATACAACTTGTTCAAACAATGAATAAATTATGAAATTTTTCAAACATAGGTATGCAGGATGGCCAAACTATGCAGTGAATGTTTAAAATTTTAAAAATGTATAAAGACACACTGTTATTAATCCCCCTCACCATACTCCCCCTTGCCTCAAACACATTTATCCCATGTCATTCTTCCCTCTTTCTGAAACAGGGAAGTCTTCTTTAGCGTCTTTACGAAGTATGATTTTATGACAATATATCTTTTACTGAAATAATTTTTAAAATGAATTTAAGCATTCATGCTTTTCAATCATATCTCATCATCTGAATCTCAACTACTGTGCTATTCTAACCTTTTTTATGTCTCATGTATTTGTGCAGTTAGTGTTATCTACATTTTACAAATAAAGAACTTAAAGCTCAGAAAATGTATACTTTGTGTTTTGAGGTACAGTAAGGTATGGCAGAGCTGCCACTTGAAACATGCAATATATACTTCAAAATGTATATTCTTTTTTTTAAATGTATATTTATGTTATATTCTGTGTTAACTTTCTCCCTTAATTATTTTTGTTTATTAAACATGTGTTTTACTAGAGATTTTGAATTAGGGATTTGTCTTATGATTTTCACTTACAGTTTAGAAAGAAGCATGTTGAAAAGATGACTGGATTACACATCAGAAACCTATATAGATTTTTCTTTTGTCAGTGTAGGGAATAGAATCCAGGTCCTCAGAGATGCCAGGCAAGCACTCTACCACTGAGTTATACCCCTCACCTCTTATGGGCCCAATTAATAAAATGAGAAGTTTTTTGGGTATGGTGCTGCACACTTGTAATTCCAGGTACTCAAGAGGTTGAGATAGGAGGATTGCAAGTTTGAAGCTCACTAGGGCAACTTAATCAAAACTTTGTCTCAAAATAAAATTTAAAAAAAGGACAGGGAATGTACCTCAGTGGTAGAGCACCCTTGAATTCAGTGTCCAGTACTAGAGAAAGAGGAAGAGAAAAAGGTAGGTAGATTTGGGCCTAGAGGACTTTCTGGGTTTCCTCAAATTCTAAAATCTTATTTTACTATTTTGATTCAGGGTTTACATCTCTTCTTTTGAAACTGGATAACACTTTATAATCTATACTTTAGTCCTTTAAATGCAATATTTTTTAATGTAAGTAGTGAGAAGTTCTGATTTTTTCTCCCTTATTGCAATATTACATCTGTTAAATTCAATAATGGGAGGAAATTTCGTGTAATGACATAATGAATCTTATTACAAGGACACTTTCTATTTTAAACTGCTTAGGACTCTCCTACTTTTTAAAGTCAGAATAATTCTGGAAATCTAAGTATTGCAAAAGGAAATAAAACTATTTTTGAAAGAAAATGTTTCCACCAACAGAGACAGGAATAGGCAACCACCATCTTCAAAATACTTGTAAATTCTTAACTAAACAACACTATTAGCAATAACAATAATAAGTAACACTTATTGAGAACTTTATGCTACCATATTGTACTAAACATTTTATATACATCATAACATATAATACTTGTGACAACACTGTGAAGTCAGTACAACTATTATCCTCATTTTATATACAAGGAAAGAGACTTGTTGAAATCAAACAGTTTTTTCCAAAGAGCTGGAATTCAAAACTATTAGAATACCTCAGAATTTTTCCTCATGTTTACAAAATGGAATTATGATAAAAGATTTTCACTTAACACTTAATGATAAAAATTAGATTTAAATATGACTCTTTTAGAAAGGAGTGGACTGATGATTTGTGATGAATGGCAGTTTGTAAGTTCTCAGTTTTGATCATGGTCAGTTACGTATTTTGTTTATAGTCATAAAGTATTGGACAAAAAGATTTTTCTTTTGTGCTACTAGGTATTGAATCTAGTGCTTTCACACTGAAGTACATTCCCAGCTCTTTTTATTTTGAGATAGGATCTTCCTAAATTGCCAATGCTGTCCTCAAACTTGAGTTCTTCCTGTTTCAGCCTCCTGAGTTGCTGTGATTATAGGCATGTGCCACTGTGCCTAAGTTAGACAATTTTATGATATACTTATTGTCTGAAGAGTTAATAAATTCATTACACATTTTAGAAAAAACATTCTTTAGGGTTTAGAATGTAGATGATGAGTGTGTGTGTGTACATGAACATGCATGTACTTGCATTGACAGGTGAAAATTAGGGTGACTGTCCCAGTTTGCCCAGTTATGGAACTTTTATTGCTAAAATTAGGGTAGTCTTAGAAAACCACAGCAAGTACACACACATGCATGTATTCATATATACACACATGTACAGATACATACGTATTTGTGTGTGTGTGTGTACGTGGGTAAAATAATGGTAGTAGTTGAACTACTGGGAATTCATATCTTGCTGACAGTTAAACAGTTCTGAATTCAGTGCCTAGACTGATATTTGTCTGTTTTATTAGTAGAAAACTCAGTCTCCTGTGTTTTCCCCATTTCAGATAACCTTTTCTTGTCGTCTAAGAAATTAATTTCTTTGTTGGAATCATTGCAAGTAAACTTGATAGCAGGAATGCTGTTATTGAGGCAGCTTACACAGTGATTTGCTAAGTACAGCCTCTTCATAAAAGGTGAAGCAGAAGTCAATTTATTGATCACTACTAGGATTTCAGGAACCTGTTGAATTACCTGATTTTTTTTCCACCTTCCTTTAAAGTCTACTATTTTTTTTTATGCTTTAGCATTTATTTATTTCCCTTGGAAGCACTTTTACATATGCTATCAAATCATGTAAACTTTTTTTTGTTCTTTGCTTTTTTAAAACATACAGTTGGAACTCTTGACTAAATAGTAAATAGGAATTTGTTGCTATTGCTCTTCTCAGAGATTGAATTATGGGACAGTTGACTACAGGACATGATGTTTCCTTGATTACAGAGCTTCTGTGATTGCAAAATTTCACATACTATAAGTACAGCTTAATGAATTTTCATGATTTAAAGATAACTGTGTAGCTAACATCTTGATGAAGAAACAGAGCCTACCTGGCAACTTGGAATCCTTTTTAGTGCTTATGTCTGAGCTGACTATCAGGATGTCTTTACTGAGATAAATTTTAGCTCACTATTATATATTTATCTAGATTTAAGTACTGTCTGAAGAGCAAGATTACTTATATTTGTGCAAATTATCTGGGTAGTTATATTATTTTCATCTTCTACATTCTTGTTATGGCTTATTAATATTTAATTTAAGTCTACAGAATTTTCAATGTCTAGATTTCCTTAGTTGGCTTTGTGGTTGCTGAATAAGGGCTTAAGCTGTTTCTGAATGTGATCATGATTTTCTGAATAACTACATTACTTGGACAGTGAATGACATTCAAAGGTGACTTGATTGGCCCCTTAATTTTCCCTGTTTTGAGATTCTGAGTCTACAAAGCTCAATCATATGCAGAGACTCTGCTCTTCAGACTGACAGTTTTATCAGGTTGGATGGTACATGCTGCAGGTGCATTATTACTAGATGATTTTTATTTGTTTTCTTTTATTTTCTTTTTTCTCCTCTTGAAATCCAGCTGTTATCTCCAAAAGTTAAAAAAAAAAAAAAGAGAACATCAATCTGCATCCTCTACTGGGCTTTAGTTTCTTTACTGAGTTTCTATCCATGTGTGCTGAAGTGTTCTAGTCACAGCCCCATATTCAGTGTTTTTCACTAATGTTTGGTCAAAGAAAGATCTTTCCTCTTTGGTGAGATTGAAATGAGTAATACTCTTTTGACACTATTGGCAAATGGTTTTCATGGTCTGTGGCAGATCTAATGAGCTACAGCTGCCTGCTTGGAAAATTCAGCTTTCAATTGTCTGAAAGGATCCCTAGAATATGGACTTAAGTTTCCATGTGTATCAAAACAAGAGCTTTTGCTGTTATTGTTTTTTTTTTTTTTTGCTTGCTTGATTGCTTTTTAATTTTTCTGTACTTTTTTTCTCTTTAAAAAATTAAAACAACAACAGCAACAACAACATAGTGTTGGCAAATCTATAATTGTACCATAAACTGCTTTGTAAGCTACTTTGAAACTAGCATTCAAAGATTTACAGTTTCAACTACAATAATTAACAGTTTTACCAGATTTTTGCACAATCCTAGGAAACTGAGTATAAACTATTTGACTTTTGCATATGGAACTGAGTTTATGTTATATTCATTCTACACGTTCAATTTTGCATTCATATTTAAGATCAAGGAAATTATGTAAGATTGTACTTTTAGTGTGGATTATGTACATTGATCCTCTCTTCTTGGACTAACCTGTTCTTTCTCTTTGGGTAACTAGGCATGCTATAATATGGGAATAAACTGTACTACATGAAGTCATATAAAAGAATATGATAGACTTGTAGTTCAGGGAAGAATCCAATATATAAGCACAGTTATAGCTGAGGATGGTGATGCATATCTGTAATCCTGAAGGCTGAGGCAGGAGGATTGCAAGTTTGAGGCAAGCCTGAGAAACTGAGCAATATCCTACCTCAAAAGTTAAAGAAAGAAGTGGGATGTTAGAAGAAACATTTTAAGGAACTATATGGTAATTATTTTCACATATCAACTATTAGAAAGCCTCAAGGAGAACATTGCCTAATGTATAAGCAAAACTATCTTGTGACCTCTGACAGCTAGTTTTTGGGAAAATGGGCCATTATTAGTCTTGAGAAAGAAGCAAAAAAAAATTTTTTTTTTGTTACATGCTATCTTGGTTATTATTCAATCATTGCTAAGACAGAATACCCAACCCCCAAAATTAAGGAAATAAAGGTTTATTTAGCTCACAGTTTGTGGAGGTTTCAGTCCATAATCAGCTGCCAAGGCAGGGTGGCATGGCATAAGGCTAATACTTCAAAGAGACAGGACACAGAAAGGCAGCAAGAACAAAGGGGAGAGTAAGCTTCTTTTTCATCCCTTACATCATAAGGAGGCTATAATTCCTCTGGTGGGTGTAGCACTCACACTATCTCCCTGCCCTCTTGCACAGGGTGAGGATGTTTACAAAGTTAAGGACCCTGGCCCCCTACTGAATCACTTATTTAAATTTTTGACCTTCTCAAATCAACACAATAAACATCCTAATGCAATAAAGGTTTATCCTCTATACCCCATGATGTAAAGCTGGTGACTTTGTTAAGCTTCTAGACTTCTCAGGTTGACACAATGTATCAACCACAACCAGTGTAGATCAGTGGAATGACTGATGGGCATTATAATAGTTACAGCTATAAAATAGAACAAATGGAGTTTCTCTATTAACATGTGAACTTTCCACACTTGCAATTAGAAATTGCTACTTTAAATTTAATATGAGAATCTTGATACAAATAAAGTATGAATCTGATAGAATGTGGCATTTGAAATGATTTCGGGCACATAATGAATTAACACATAATACAGAACAAGGGTGACCAAACAGAAGTCCCTAAACAGGATTGAGATGGGAATGTTTCCTTTCTCTATAAATATCTCAAATAAGGAGCACTGAAAGTTAGCATCAGGATCACATTCTACATTATTTATAATTTATAGAGTAAGTATGTTTTGTATGTTATGAATATTAATTGATTAGTAAGCTAAAAAAGCAAGAAAATAAAGAGAAAGTTTAGAAAAGTGTGACTCTCCCAATAACAGAGTCTAAAAAGTAAGAGTATGTAGAAGAAAGAGGGAAGAACCAAAGATTAAGAATCAACACAAATATCATGAATTGCCTAAATTCTTTGTCTCCCATTTAATCCTGATATTTAACCAGATCCTACCCTCATTGCCTACTCTTTGTGACCCATGTTGTAAATGACTTTGTTGAGATATAATTCATGTATCATACAATTTACCCATTTAAAATGTACAGTGCAAAAAATTTTTTGTCTATTGTCTAAGTTCTAAAAGTTGTTGATTTGAAATTCTCTACCACCTTCAAGGACATTCTACTTTAAACTATTTGATTGATTACATGGGTGCAATGAGAAGACAATGACTATTTGCTTTGTTGATACAATCTTGTGAATCAAAAAGAGTGGCATACAACTGTACTCTTAGATATATCTAATTATATATAGTTTCCTAAATGTAATTTTCAAAATGTTGTTTTTTATAATAGATATAGGTCTATTGAATGTAACCCCTCCCTCACACCTAACTCTGATTTTTAAGTTAAAGATTCAGAATATTGATCTTGTCTGAGTCTTGGAGTTTTTGGACTAAGAGATTCTGACTCATTCTGACAGCACTCAAAAAATACTAATGTACAACTCAAAAAAACAAATTATTCAATATAATGTAAAATGTGTTTCCCCAGGGGACTGATAGTATATCTTCTAAACAGCACATTCTCTTCCTATAAGTAAGCTACGGGACAAACCAAAATATTTTCAGTAAATTGTGTTACCTGTATGGAACCAGAATAAAACACTGAGTTGTTTTACTGTATTTTAGTCAGACTGTGATAGTCAGAATAATGCCATCCCCTTCCTCCCAATAATGTCTGTGTGCCAGCCCCCACAATCTATTACCTTATTAAGAAACTTTGTTGATGTGATTAAGATAAAGATCTTGAGATGGTGAACTCTGGTTGATCATCTGAGTGGCTCATGACTAGAGAACCTTTATGTGGCCAAAGTGAGATTGGGCTAATGAAGAAACCAGAGAGACAACAATCTAGGAGGATTCAACTAATCATTGCTAGTGTTGAGGATATATAGGAAGGAGCTCTGAGCCAAGGAATGCCGATGGCCTCTAGAAGCTAGAAAAGGGCAGGAAGTAGATTCTGCTCTAGTCTTAGACAGCAGTGCTGCTTTACTAATACTTTGACCTTAGTCCAGTGAGACTTATTTCAGATGTTGAACCTATAAGATGTTAAGGCAATAAATTATTATTTTTAAGTTACTAAGTTTGTGGTAATTTATTTGTCAGCAGTACACACTTAATACACAGACCTCTAGATGTTTTCCTGAATCAAACTGGTTGGTGACCCTTGGACAAATATGCCCTCTTCCAGAATAGTGTGTGAGCAAGCAAGCTTTGCCTGTGTTTGCCTCCATGGCTCTCTTTTCTCTGTCTCTGATGCTTTTCTCAAAGCCCTTTCTTGAATGAATTGTATTCATTAAAACACATTTAATAAAAATACAGTTAAGAGTTAGATAGACTTAGGTTTGAATTCTGGCTTTGCTATTTTCCTAGTTTGGTATCTTAAGACAGTTAACAATATTCTAAGCCTTTGTTTTTCATGCAAAAATTGGGACTAATTAATATTTACTTGCATGTTGTTGTGACAGTGAGATTATATATATGGCACAATGTTTGAGATATAGTGAGCACCTAATAAATGATAGCTATTATGGCGTTAGTGTTGGTATTGGTGTTGGTGTTGGGGATTGAACAAAGTGTCTTTTTACTAGCTACGTCCCCAGGCCATTTTATTTTTCATTTTTATTTTGAAACAGGGTCTCACTGAGTCACCAAGTTACCCAGGCTGGGCTCTAACTTTTGATATTCCTGCTTCAGTCATCTAGACTGCTAAAAATATAGGTTTGCACCACTATGCCTGGCTATTATTATTTTTTAAAGACTAAATGTAGAGTTTGCCAATGGCATGCATTCTAACCCTTGTTCAGATGTCAATATATTAGCAACTATTTTGTTTAGTATACTCTCCCACAGAATTCTCTTCATGACCTTCTGGCTGCTGATAGTAAGCCTTCTTACCAAAAGCTTATTTTTTAAAGCTTTTATAGGAAGGTTAGAACTCTCTTTGGATTATGGTGCAATATATAATACATTTTAATATTTCCTTCTAAGAGCTAGTGTGCAATAGACTCCATTAAGGAAAATCTGGAAGTCTATTTCTGTAATTAAAAAAAAAAATCCTAATGACTGGAATGGTTTTGCCAGTTTTTAAAATCCCCCATGCCTAGCAAATGGCTGATACCTAAAGGCAGTAATAAATGTTCATTGAACTGAACTATATTGAGTTCTAACAGGTATTCTTCCATGACCTGTTTTGAATTCACTCCTTCCATTAGTACCCTAAATTTGGCCCTCAGCCTATTACAGCAGTTTTAAACTGCTGCTCTTTTTGTCACTTGTCTTTTCCCTCTTTGATCAGTCTTTCACAGTGCCACCAAATAAGACAAATACTGTTATACATTATTTTATCTTCTACTTAGCTTTTGTCTTTGTTCCATTGCATACTGTATGATTGCTACTTTACATAACCCATTGTTTCCCACCTTTTTATGGCTTTGCATGCCTAGAACATGATATTTGTGTGGCACACTGAAATAGCAAAGCAGCCGTTTATGGCTAGAAGCTTTCTGTCAAAAGAGTTAAGATCATCATCTCAGTACACCTGCCACTTAGTTTATGAACAGCAGTATGCCTTGTCACACCTATTGGGAAGCTCTCGTGATCTCGCATCTGAAACTGGTTGTGATTTGAATTCATCCTATCTTTTATATAGATATTTAATGAAAATCTACTGTATTCTCTTTTAAGCTCTAGGGGAGTGGAATGAAAACACTAAATTAATTTATTGCAGTAATCCTCAATTCTAGGCATACAAATCTGTGTACTCATTTCCAAATGGGATGTCTCTATTTCTTCTATATCTCTGTTCAGACCTGTTCTTGTTTTATTATTAGTGTATCCTCATATGTCTGAATCTTCATATTTTCTTCTCCATGATGCTTTCCCTAGTACATTTAAAAGTTTTATGTAGTGTTTTCTTTCCCATTTTATTACATTACAGGCTCATTCTATTTGTTCATGACTATAAAACATAGGTTCTTTTCTTTTTTCTTTTTAATATGATACATTAAAAACTTAAAATTGTACATATTAGATTTTATATATTAATCTTAATTCAGTTATCCTTATCAATAGTGTTTTTCATTATGCCTTCTATTGTTTTTATCATACCTACAAATAGTGACCAAAATATTTACCCTGCTTCCTCTCCCTATAGCTTTATATCATACAAATTTAGAGAAACCTTTAATACTTTTTATAATAAACACAAAATAATATTCATTGGGTAGATACATTCTCAGGTACCAGCAAATGGTTCTGGGTTCATAATTAAACTAGGCATTCTTCTAATAGACTTATATACGTTTAGTGTGTTTAATCTTCAGAACAGCCTTGTACATATAAAATGTTGTTATATCTTCATTTTATAAATGAGGAAACTGGGACCTACGAAAGTAACTTGCTCAGTTTTATAGCTATTATGTATCAGTTGAAATATAATGAGGTAATGCAGCCAAATTTTATATATGAGCTTGTGCTGACAGCCATTCTGCTATGCTCTGCTATGCCATTCTTTGCTCAGGCACTATATATGGATGAGCAAACCAGTAGATACTATTTCTTAATGCCAAAAATTCCCTTTGAGGTGAATTAGACTGTTGTACATAAGTGAAAATAATTGTGGTCACAAGGAATACAGGTTGTTCAGTGTATAATAGTATACAATCAGCAAGTGGTCAGTATTTTAAACCAAAAGTTAATAAAAAGCTGAACATGGTGACTCTTGTATATAATTCAGTTACATAGGACCCTGAGACAGGAGAGTCATGGGTTCAAGGCCAGCTTAGATAATTTAGAGACCTCCATCTCAAAAATAAAGTTAATAAGAATATTATTTGTGGAGTATCTCTTCTGTGAGCTAAGAAATGAAGTGGGTACTTTGCAACAAATCCTACATATTTTAAGAAACTTGTCTAAGTGTTACTAAGTTTGGAAATTGGCAGACCTGAGGTTGAAGCCTGGTCACTTTTGCCCTGTTTTCATTATGCCTTTGATAAGAGGTTACTCTGGCAGAAGAGCAGAGCATAGGCAAGCAAACTGTTGCACAAATGTAGTTAGATGTATGCTTAATTTTGGAAAATATATTGTGATAATGGTAATTTGCTTCTCAAATTAGTTTGAGGGATAAAGTAGAGCCAATATTTTGGAATAAACCCAGTAACAACAATATTTATTGTTGCTAAATAATTACTATGTGATTTTGGCTTTTTTCCCTTTTTGTGGCTTACTTATATATTCTACAGCATATATGGTTCACAGGCTCTATTTATATCCAAAGATGTTTAGAGTAGTGTTTGGACTGTGGAAGTAAGTACTATATAAACATTATCTTTTTTTAGTTCTTGGTCTGAACATTGACATTTGACACTAACATGCTTTTTCTTTATGGTGTTACACTTACTGTGCTTTGTCTTTTTTTTTTCTTCTGACATTAACCAAGAGATCTGTTCATAGAGAACTGACTCTGAATATGACAACTCTTCGTTGTTGCCTCAATGGCTTAGCCTCCACATACGATTTTTTCTCTGTCTTTAATTAAACTTGTGTTTTTCTGTATTGTAGCTGGGAGCACCATGTTGACACAACTCACTCTTGTACAGAGCAGATTAAAATGTCAGTGTTCTAATGTTCTCATCTGTGGGAAAAAGAAAATATTTGGTGTATTTTATTTATAACTTTTAAAAGAGTCCTCAGTGGAGAAAAATTACTTTTAAGATGGAAAACCACTTGACAGTTAAAGGAATAGAACTCTATTTAGTATTAGTCTAACAAAAAAGAAGGAAAAGTATGAAAGATTACTAGAACTCTTTTCTAGGAATTTAAAACAGATTCTCTCTATTTCCTTCTTAAGTATTTTTTAATTCCCTAGTGTTCTGCTTAATCCTTCCAGATGCTGTGTCTGCAGAATATTGACAGTTTCCACAATAGGCAGTTTAGTCATTATAGTAAAAATATATAGTCTGTGGAATAGGACTACTAGTCAAGGGAAATAGAGTTGATGTATTGAGGCTTTAGCCTTTAAGTTGTGTCTGAATGTATCTTCTTTTACAATGGAGTTACCAATATTTGCTAGCTCTTTATTAGTGAGAAGGCCAGCAAATTCAATGTCCCACAGTTTGAGATGCTTTTCCAGCTATCAGCCATTCACAGGTACAAGCCACATTAGCACTAGGGGTCATGCAAATTTTAGAAGTCATAGTAAATAGATAGGCTTGCTGCAAATTGATGAAGTAACTTTATTTAGGAATTATGATTAATGGAGATTTATAATACAGTATGTTTAGAACATTTATATATCTCTCTATATATTATTAAATTCTTAAAACCCTATGAGTAAATATCTCTGTTTTACAAATGAGGAAGGTAAGGTCAAATGTAAAGCAATTTGCCCAAGGTGGAACACAAAGAGGAGAAGCAGGATTTGAATCCAAGAGATCTAGTTTGATAGCTTATTATATTAGAGATTCTGGCGCAGTTCCTCAATAGTATGCCTGGGAGTATTCCTGCCCATCATGCAGGTGTTTAAAAGGCATTACTCCTGTAATTCCATCACTTGGGAGGCTGAGGCAAGGGGATTGCCTGAACTACATAGAAAGACCTTGTCTCCAATACCATCCCACCCCAAAAAAAGTAGTTTCTGAAAGTTTCCTCACCTTTGATATTGTACAGTTTTACTTGCTGGTGATATGGTTGGCAAGTATGTATATTGTGTGGATGATGAATATTAAAATGACAAGAAAAATCCTTCCTTATATTCATGTATGATACGTGGTGGCCAGGCAAAATGCCTAATCTTCTTTTAGTATATCATTTTTTTCTTTTAATTTTAAAAATTAATTACTAATAACTCTGTGGTAATCAGAACTGAACACACTTAACTATATCCCTAACCCTTTTTATTTTTTATTTTGAGACAGAGTCTCAATCAAATGTTTAGACTGACTTCAAACTTATGATTCCCCTGCTTCGGAATCCTGCATATTGGCTTTATAGGCATGCACTACTGTACCTGCCTAGGTATTTTTTTCTTTCTTTTTGAGACATTCTCGCTATGTAGTTCAGGACAGTCTTGAACAGACTAGATAGCCCAGCTTGACCTTGAACTTGTGGCAATCCTCCTGTCTCAGCCTCCTTAGAGCTGGGATTATAGGTGTATGCCTCCATGCCTGCTGGCTGGGTACATCTTAATTGGCAAAAGAATTATTAATTGTTTTAATACATCTTAATTGCCAAATGTACTTTCTAGAAAGACAGACATTAGCATTACTAATGCCCACTCCATACTGCTGGTTTGGAAGTTAGCTGCCCTTTTGTAGAGCATCTGACTTTCAGACCTTATTTAGAGATTGCCTGGTTTGCGTTATCCCTTGGGTTAACAGCTGTGGAATCTTGGGTTTCTTTGGCATTGCTCCCGTCTATGTAAATTGCAGATGTTCTCTAATGCCCTTTTGGACTGTTTTTGAAAAAAGAGGAAAGTAAAGAGTCGAAGTCCTCTTTTTTTTTTTTTTTCTTTTTAAAGGAGTCTACCCAGGGTTTAATGGAGGAGGAAATACATTTACTGAGTTTTTTCCCCTTTATGTTTCCCTTCAGTCTTTGAAACTTCTCCCTGTAAGCCTGCTGTTATGGGATCAATTTGTTGGCAAGGGTTATTCAAACATGAGCAGAATTTGTATTCTCTTTAGATTAAAGTGCTAAAGCCAACAATAACAATTTTCATGTGGGAACTAGTGCTTGATATCCAAGTCCAGCTATACTTGGTGGCCTGTACTTTGCTATAGAAAAAAATGTACATTTCAAGGGAGAGAGGGTCTTTCTCAGGTTTTGCTTATTTGCTTTCATTTTACATTCTTCATCAGTTTTTAAAATAGAAATTATTCCAGGGGGCATTTTTTTGGCCTTTAGATTTGCGGGTGATAGCTTGATACTTGAAATAAGACATATAGCTGTGTTCTTTTTTAAAAAAATTAATATTTATATTAAGGTATAATTTAGAAACAGTTAAATAAATCTGAAATATGTAGCTTAATAAGGTTTTTTGTTTGCTTTGGTGGTGATGGTAATCAGAAATCCAGGGCCTTGTTCATGTTAAAGCTCATGAATTTTTGCACACATATAGCTTAATTATTTATTCTCTTCTTCTGGTTTATTTAATTTAAAACTTAATCCCTATGGCTTAAGAGAAAGTAACATAGTCTTGAATATTATTGCTTACTTTCATTTTTTAATTTTTAGCCTCAGTTATAATCTTGGTATTTTGTGACAGTTTTTCACTGTGTTCTCCATTCAGCTTTTTCTTTTATTCTTTCAAAAGTTATTTCAAACTTTCATTCCCATATTCGGGTTTCTTCCTTCCCATTTCCATATTAGCTATCAGCAGATGGTTTACCTTTTGATTCATGAGGGAAGTAGAGACAAATCAAGAATAAATTCCATTTTCTACTTCTTGCCCTCTTACTGCTTCCCAGAATTTAGAGTCTGTCCATCTTTCCTTTTATATGTCTAAAGCTGTGCTTTTATTTCCTTCTACTCAGTGACTGACATTATCAATTTATTCCTTTTGCCTGTAGCCTTATTCTTCTCTGTATATTTCATGATTGAGGCAAACAAATTTAATAATATAAATCTTACCCCTTATCCCATGCCACCTTTTCACTGCATGGTCATGCTTGCATCTTCTCACTGTTTCCACTTCAGTGTCATTTGCTCTTTGTCAGGTGTAAATTGGATACCACCCTCCCTCATTGACACATTTGTTGAAAGTCATCAGTGACTCTTGCCAACCCCCCCAAAAAAAGCCTGTTTGAAGCTTCTTCTTTGATGTCACTTTCTCTGCTTTTCCCCTTCTTTCTCTACAATCCCTCTTGTGACTCCTTTTATGAATTTCAATTACTCTGCCTATCCCTTGAATGTGGGAGTTTTACAGGATTCAGTCTTTATTTGACTTCACTTCTGTTTTGTGCTTCTGTAAGCAATGTGTCCTTATATGCAAGGTTCTAGTTGCTGCTTGTTTCTTCTGATGCTATTGTGTCTCCAACTTTCTGGCAAGCGTGAGGTTCTGAGTTTGATTTCTGGTACCCTTGCAAATTTAAAAATTAAAAAAACAAAAGAGAAAACCAACTTTGAAAGTTGTATTTGGATATGTCATTGGTGCATTTGAAAAACTAACATTATTATCTTCCCTCAAACTATCCCTTTCCCATACTAAAGCCATTTCCCTTATTGTATCTATCTTGGTCAGGGGTACCCTCTTTGCCAGGTACTAAGTTCTTGGGTACAAGACTACAAAGATGTTATAAAATCAGATCCTTGCTCTAAATAACAGAGACTGAAGGAATAAAAAAATGTAAACAACAAAACTATAGCACTTTTCATCATAATGTAGTAAATACAATGATAGAGATGTGCACCTTGTAAATTTGTAACACAAAAAGGACTGAACTCAAATTGTAGATTCAGAATGGTTTCTTGGAGAAAGTGATACCAAGTACAGTCCTCAGAAATAAGAGCTTGCTGTGACTTTGTTTCCCTTTCTTCTTCATCATTTGCTGACTCATTAACTTTAGACTCTTGATATCTGCTTAATTTGTCCCATCTTTCCATCACCCCAGCTACTATTTTAGTTCAAGCATTGTTGGATTACTGCACAATCTTTTAATAGCTTTCCTTTCTCTATTTGCATGATTTTCCCCTCAACTATTACCCACATTGATATGGTAGTAACATTTTGGTTATGGTATGACAATTTTTTCACAGGTTTAAATCTTTCAGTGGCTCTGCACTTCTTTACAAATTTGACTCTTGAGCATGGCAGACTCTTCCCTTGGTGTACTGCACCTGCCTCTTGCCTTACCTCCTTGTTATTGTTATTTTAATGTTTTATTGGGATATAATATGCTATGTAACATACCCATTTAAAGTACATGATTTAATGGTTTTTAGTATATTCACAGAGTTCTCTGTAGAGTTAATTTTAGAATACTTTTATCATCCCCAAACAATCACCAACCCCCTTCAGCAGTTATTCCTCATCTTACCCACACCTTATGCTTAGGTAACTACTCATCTACTTTCTGTTTCTATAGATTTCTTTACTCTGTGTATTTTCATATAAATAGAATCAAATAATAGCCTTTTGTGACTGGCTTCTTTCACTTACACCATTTGCAAAATTTATCCATGTTATAGACTATATTAGTATATCCTCTTTATGGCTACATATTTCATGATCTAGATATAGTACATTTTACTTATCAGTTGCTAGACATTTGAATAGTTTCTGCTTTTTGGCCAGTATGAATAATAATGCTATAAAAGTTTGTGTCAAAGTTCTTGTGTAAGAATGCTTTGTTATTTTGGGGGTATATACACCTAGGAGTAGAATTTCTGGATTACTATATAGCTGCTTGTGTTTAATGTTTGAGGAACTGTCAGATTTTTGCAAACAGCTACAACATTTTAAATTCACATCAACAATGTGTATGGGTTTCACTTACTCTTCGTCTTGACAATACTTATTTCTGATTTGTTTTCATATAATATACTGGCCATTCTAATGGGTGTGAAATCATACATATCGCAGTGAATTTAATTTGCTTTTCACATATGGCTAAGAATTTTGGGGCATCTTGGATCTTTTTTTTTTTTTTTTTTTTTTTTTTTTTTGGGTTTTTTTTTTTTTTTTTTTTTTTTTTTTTTTTTTTTGTGCTGGAGGTCAAACTCATAACCTCTCATTTGCCAGCAAGGCACTTATGCCACTGAGCTAAATCCTCGCCCCTCTTGTATCTTCTTTGAAGAAATATCTATTTAAATCACATTGTAAAAGTTGATCTATCTTTATTATTGTTGTAAAAGTTCTTTATACAGTATATCCTAGATACAAGTTCCTCATCACATAAGCAGTTTACAAATTATATACCCTTTAGCCCCATGATCTCAGAAGTGGAGATTTGGGCATGTGATTGGATCACGGGAGTGTGGACTAATCCACTGATGACTTCATAGCTAAATATGATGTTGGGAGGTAGAACCTGATCAGAGGAGAAAAGTCACTGTGGAGAATGGCCTGGAAGGGTTTATCTCCCTCCTCCCTTGATCTCTTTCTGCTTCCTGCCATAAACAAATCTCTGCCATGCCACCCTAACTTGGAGCCAGCCAACTATGGACTGACTTCTCCACAAATTGTGACCTCAAATAAACCTTTCCTCCTTTAAGTTTTGGGTGTTGGATATTGTGTCTCAGGAAGCAGAAAGTAACTAAAGACACCCTCCTCCTGTGAGTTTTTTTTTTTTCTCTTAATAGTGTTCTTAGAAACATTTAAAGAATTAATCTTCACAAATTCCAGGTTGAGTTGAGTGGTGCATGCCTGTAATCCCAGAAGCTCAGGGGGCTGAGGCAGGAAGATTCCAAAGTTTGAGGTCAGCTTGAGCATTTTACTTTCTCAGAACAGGAAAAGGAGGAGGGGCTACGGATTAGCTCAGTGCAAAGGCCTAGTTTGAACCCCAATAGCAGATACACACACACACACATAAATAAAAAATAAGGAATATCTATCCTTTTAGATCCTTTTAAATTATTTCAACAGTATTTTATGTTTTTTCATTATATAAATTTTAACTTTACTCCAAAACATTAGTTTTGATGATATTGTAAATAGAGTCTTTTTATTAATATCATCATTGGAGTATTCATTTCAAATTTAGAGAATTACAGATGAATTTTTTTGGTTTGTATTTTTCTACAGCATCTTGCTATACAGTTCAGGCTGTCTCTGAATTCACTATATCACCAAAACTGACCTTGAACTTGTGGACATCCTTTTGCCTCAGTCTCTTTGGTGACAGAATTATAGATGTGTACCACCATACCCAGTTAACAGCTAATTTTCATAGATTAATCTTATATGCTACAAGTTTGCTCAACTAATATATTAGGGATTATAGATTTTTAGTGAACTTCTTTAGTATTTCTTTTTTCTAATTAAGTTTCTTGATACAATTTAGATATACATAATGATCACATTCATTACAGGAAATTTGTACCTATACATGCTATATTCTGGTTCCTCTTGTTTTTTCCAAAGCCCTCCCCACTTCAACCTGCTCTTAATTTACAAAGCTTTGTTTCTGCTTTATCCTCCTTTTATCCTTTTTTGTCTTTTCCCTTCCTTTCCCCTTCACACCTCCCAAGTTTCTCTTTCTTTTGAACAGTTTTTTCGTATTTGACAAAACCTGTTATACACTTTGATCCTTATTTACCCTTTCAGTTTCTAATACCACAGAAATAATGCAATATTTACATGTGTGCCCTGTTTGTTGTATGGTCTCAGGGTTCATCCATTTGACTAGGAATATCTTGAGTTTATCCTTATTTGTGGCTGCATAGTATTGATTTTGGGGGGAAAAGGCCTATATCTTTTGTATCCATTCCTCAGTTGATGAGCACTTCAGTTGTTTCCAAGGTTTAACTATTTCAAATTATGTTTCTATAAACATGGACGTGCATATATTGCTGTATTATGGTCCTTTTAATTCTTTCAAAAAGATACTCAGCAAAGGAACTGTTGGGTCAAATGGGACCTTTAACCCTAGTTTTTTGAGGAATCTCCACACAGATTTTCATAGTGGTTGCACCCCACCAACAGTGGAGAAGGGTTCCTTTTTCTCCACAGCCCTGCAAGCTATTAGTTGTAATTAGTTCATTTCTTGATTATTGCCATTCTTTCCAGGGTAAAATGGATTCTCAGGATTGTTTTCATTTGCATCTCTCATATGACCAGTGATGCTGAACATTTTTTATATATTTATTTGCCATTTGTGTTTATTCCTCTGAGAAGTGTGTATTCATCTGAGTTGCCCATCTTTAGATTAGGTCTTATGAATTTGGGGTACCTGATGTTTTTCAACTCTTTTTATGTTCTAGATATTAGTCCTTTGTCTGAGGGACAACTGGCTAAATTTTTTTCCTACTTTGTGGGTTGCCTTTTCACACTGGGTAATTTCTTTCAGATTTAGTGTTTCTCTTTCAGTATTTAGATCTTTGATTCATTTTGGTTTTAGTTTAGTGCATGATGAGAGATATGGGTCAAATTTTAATCTTTGACATGTTTAAAATCAGGTTTTTCACATTTCCACTTATTAAAGAGGTTATCTTTCTCCCAGTGAATGTGGTTGGCCCCTTTGTCAAAGATAAAGTGACTGAATGTGTTTAGAATTGTTTCTGCATCTTCTGATCTTTTCCATTATTCCTTGGGTTGTCCCCCCCCCCAATACCATGCTGTTTTTATCACAGTAACTTTGTAGTGTAATTTCAAGTCAGGGGTTGTGATGTCCCTTGTCTTGCCTCCATTGCCTAGGTTAGTTTTTGCTATTCTAAGTCATTTCTGTCTCCAAATGAATTTTAGGACTGTTTTCTCTAGCTCTGTGCACTATGCTAAGTTGATTGGGATTGCATTAACTTTGTGTAGCAATTTTGGGAATATGATTATTATTCTATTTGGGTTCTTCCTACCTATGAGCAAGGGATATCTTTCCATTTGCTGATATCCTCTTTGATCTCCTTTTCCAGCGTACTGTAATTTTCAATGTAGAGATCTTTTATTTCTTTGTTAGATAGATTCCTAAGTATTTCCTCTTTTTTTGATGCTATTGTAAAGGAGTTTGCTTTCCTAAATTTTCTCTGTGTTTATTGTTTGTGTACAAGAATGCTATTGATTTTTGAGTGTTGATTTTGTGTCCAGTTAGGCTACTGAAATTGTTTCTTGCATCTAGAATTTTTTTGGAAGCACTTTTGGATGTTTTCTATGTAGAGTATTGTATCATCCTCAAATAATAATAATTTAACTTCTTCCTTTCATATTCTTATCCCTTTTCTTTCTTTTTCTTGTGTAATTGTTCTGAATGTTACCAGAACTATATTAAATGTTTTAAATGCATTAACTATATTATTAATAATTAATTGTATTCAATTATATTTAATTAATTAATAATTAAATGTATATTAAATGTTCCAGAACTATATTAAATAGGAGTGATGACAGTGGACATCCTTGTTTTATTCCAGATTTTAGAGTGAAAGTTTTCAGTTTTCATCCATTTAGTACGATGTGGGCTGCTGGTTTGGCATAGATGGCTTTTATCAGATTGAGTTAAAAACCATCTATTCCAATTTTCTTTTTGGTTTTTATGATGACTGTATGTTGGATTTTGTCAAATGCTTTTTATACATCTATTAAGATCATCATGTGATTTTTGTGTTTGGCTGTATTGATATGATGTATTACATTTATTAATTTGCATATGTTGAACCATTCCTGCATTCCCGGAATGAATCTTATTTGGTCATGATGTATAATCTTCTTGATGTTTTGCTGCATTCTGTTTGCTAGAATCTTACTAAGGATTTTTGTGTCTATGTTCATTGGGGGCTTGGTCTGTAGTTATTTCTTTTGGTTAGATCTATCTCTGGTTTTGTTATCAGAGTAATAGTTGTTTCCAGGAATAATTTTGGGAATAATGCTGCCCTTTCAATTTTATTAAAGAGTTTTATCAGTAGCAACATTAGATTTTCTCTAACTGTCTTGTAGAATTCAGCAATGAAACTTTAGGATCTGGGCTTTGCTTTATTGGTAAATTTTTAATTATATTTTCAATTTCATTGACTGATATTTGATTATTTAGAATTTTTACATCTTCTTTATCCAGCTTTGGGATAATTTTAATTCCTTTGCTTTTACTTAAGCATTTTCTATGGGCTAGAATATGGTCTATTTTGGAGTCTGCCCCATGTGCAGCTGAAAAGAATGTGTATTCTGATGTTGTGGGTGGAACACTGTGTAGACATCTACTAAATCCATTTGATCACAGATTTGGTTTACTTCTGATATTTATTTTGTGGAATTTTTATGTAGTTGATCTTCCTATTTATGACACTGGGTATTGTGGTCCTCCATTACAGTTATGTTAGTGCTTATCTGATTTTTCATGCCTGTTAACATTTTTTTTTTTGTAGTTAGGTGTACCACTACTTGGTGCATATAAATTTATGAATGTTATCTCTTCGTGAAGTTTTCCCTTAAGTATGTAATGACCTTCTTTTTCTGTTTTGATCAGTCTTGGCTTGAAATTCTAATTATTTGCACATAGAACAGCTATCCCTGCTTTTTTCTGGGTTCCTGTTGGGTAGAGTATTGTTTCCTAACCTTTGACTTTCAGTCTGTGAATTTTTTATTTAGTTAAACATGTTTATTTTATGTAGCATATTGTTGCATCTTGCTTCTTGATCCGTTCTACCAATCTATATATTTTGATTGGTAAATTGAAATTATTTACATTGGTGTTATAACTGATACTAATCCTTCTCATATTATTTTCCTGCTATTGGTATCCTTTCTTTTCCCTTTGTTTAATTGCTTACCCTGCCTGCTTCTTCTTTCTTTTTTTCTTTCTTTCTTTCTAAGAGGACAACATGTAATTTATTAACTAGTGATTTCTTACTGTTTATCTTTTTTTTTTGAATTCTGTATTATCTCTACCCTTTACATGCTTTTGTTTCTCTTTAAATAAAAAAATACATCCCTGTTTTTTAATTGGTACCTGGGATCAAACTCAGGACTGCATGCTTTCAAGGCAGGCACTTATGCCGCTGAGCTAAATTCCCAGCCTCTGCTTCTTCTTTCTATTAATGTTCTTGGAATAATTTTTTAGAGCATTTTAGAGAGCTGGTTTGGTAGTCACGAATTTCTCCCTTTATTCCTTCTCATGCATGTTGTTTTCTGTTACAGCCTAAAATACTTCACTCCAAGCTCTCCTTGAGTTGAGGGCTTGTTGAGAAGTGTTCTGTGATTCTGTTGGGGTTTCATTTATAGGTGATTGTTTTTTCTCAAACAGTTTTTAATATTCTGTTCTTGTGTTCAATTTCTGAAATGTTTATATACTCTGATGTATTTTTTTATTTAAAGAGAAACAAAAGCATGTAAAGGGTAGAGATAATACAGAATTCAAAAAAAAAAAGATAAACAGTAAGAAATCACTAGTTAATAAATTACATGTTGTCCTCTTAGAAATATTTGTTAAAGTTACAAAATTAAAGCATACAAAGTAGATAGTCAAACAGTGAGAGTGTAAACAGCTATGCATGCATGAATCTCTGCATGTATTTCTATACTTTCTGTATTAGAGGAAAAAACAAAACTTAGCAAGACAAAACAAAACAAATTCCTATAAAAACATGAAACCAAAAAGTCGTATAAAACCACAGTACAAGGTAAGCTACAATGATTACTGTAATATTTCTTATTATCTTCAATAGAATGTCTGTATCATCAGGTATAATTGAATATAGAAGTATAATTGAGTATAGCAGTAAATAACAATATTAGTAAAAATAAAACATTGTAGACAGTATAAAACTTCAAAGGCAGGTAATAATCAAACCAGAGTGGATATTCTAGTGGATCTTGTCATCGTAAGTGCAGTTGCCTATGCTCTCAGACTTGATACTATCAATCATAACAGCTTTGAATAAAATCTATCAATACAAAACAGCGATCCAACAAACCAGATTCAATTATGAACAGTCATGATAAAACTGTGTAGGTTTTACAGAGCTTTAGATTAAGTTAATAGGAAATTAAGGATGATTACTGTACTCTATCCTGTTATTTTCAGGATTACTGTCTGTGTCCTCAAATCTAGTACAGGTAGAATGACTGGAACAGAATATAATACATCTAAGAAGTGTAGTGTGAGTAATGTGGGTTTTAAATCCTGGTGCACTATTAACAATATAGCGTATCAAGGCCATCTATGTTAGAGATTCTAGTTATCTTTCTCTGCCTCATTTCTGCTATATTATTTCTCTGCCCTTGTTTGTCTAGTTTTCTCCTTCATTCTACTTCCTGCCCCACTCATTGAGGCCTTTCTGCCACTGTTCCTAAAATCCTGGTATTTTTTTTTTCTCTCTCTAGAATGTCCTTCAGTATTCTCTGTAGGGTTGGATTGGTGGTCATAAAATCCCCCAGTTCCTCTTTGTCATGGAAGCATCTTGTTTCTCCATTAATTTCTAGTGACAGTTTTGCAGGATACATCAATCTGGGCTGGAGGTTATTTTCTTTCAGGGGTTGGAATACTTCGCTCCAAGCTCTTCTTGATCTGATGGTCTATGTTGAGAAGTCAGCCGTGATTCTGATGGGCTTACCTTTATAGGTAATCTGTTTCTTTTCTCTGATGGCTTTTAATAATCTGTTTTTATATTGAATTTCTGGTATCTTGATTATTATATGTCAGGGTGTAGCTCTGTTTTGGTTGTAGGTGACTGGAGTTCTGTATGCCTCACATAACCAAATGTCATTTTCTTTTCCCATGCTTGGGAAGTTTTCCTTACTTATTTCCATGAATAGCCTTTGTAATTCACCTGTATGTATTCCTGCTTCTTCGTTCACACTTCTTATTCTTAAATTGTAGATTCTCTTGTCATCTTCTAGCCTTTGTATTGTTACCGCCTGTTTCCTTGTTATTTTTAAGAGATCTTTCCTTTCATGATCATACATTGCAAATTTGTCTTCAAGTTTTGATAGTCTATCCTTAGTTTCTTTTAAGGAATTTTGCCAGATTTCAATGGAGTTTTCAGTTTCCTGGTAGTCTCTTTGAATCTGCTTCATGTATTTTATATTTTCTTTATATTCTTTATCAAATGTTTCTCTCCTTTTTTTGTGTTCCTCCTTTCTTTCATCTGTATCATCTTGAGAGATGCTTCCCGAGCGCATTTCTTTTATTACTCTACTCATATCTTGCTTTTCCTGATTTAGTATTTCAGTTTTGAGCTCATCTACATTAAGAGATATCATCCTGAAGATATCTTTTAATGTCCATTGAAGCCATATCTGATGTTGTGTGTTTGCTGCCCTCAGTCTCCCTTGTTTTTCCTTCTCCTGGATCAGTGCTCTTAATGTTCTGGGATGGGGGCCTCCTCCTGCCTCGCTCTCCTGTCATGGTCGTGGCTTCTTCCACTCACCTTACAGTACAGGTCCCAGCCCCCTTCCCTGTTGGCCACTTTTCCTCCAAAGCACACTGGTGAGGGACCTACGCCTTCACCTGACTGCTGTTGTCACTGAAGTGTAAGCAGTGGCTGTGTATGCCTGCCCCTCCCCACCGGGCCAGCCAAACTTCTGGTGCCTTCACCTGGTTTGTGCATGCTAGGTGCAAGGAATCAATTTGGGACAGCTCACTGGGTCCTCGCCAGGGGCAGGGCCCATTCCAAGCAAATCGCACAAATCTGCTCTGGGGAGAGAGCAACCAACTGAAGTTACTGTCACTCCCAGTTCATGCTCCTCCTGCCCGATTCCAACATGTCGCCTACCTGGTTGCACCCTTCCCGTGGGGGGGGGTCTCATTCCCAGAACTGACCCTGGATTAATGAAGGGCCCTTTGCAGGGCTCCGCTCTCCATTGGGCTCACCAACCACTGATTTCAGCACTGCTGTGCTTCCTGTGAGTGGTGGCGGGAACAAGTTTGGGTGGCTCTGCCTGCTGTCGTGGATTCAAGCTGGTGCAAACTTGGTGGGTCACTGCGAAAATGCTGTGTCCTGTAATTTTTAGCTGTTTCAGTTGTAGTCCCAAAGTATTTGATGAGCTTTTTTACGTTTTAATTTCTTCCTGTGTCAAGAGGATCCATCTTCCTCTGTCTGGATCTCTCCAGGGTTTTTTATTCTGGCAAATGAGTTGTTTCTCCCTGGAGGCTTTGTATTTTGTTGCTCACTGATCAGCCTTCTTGTCTTCTCTGCTCTGATGTATTTTGATCATGGCTATATGAAGATCTATATGCCTCACTTGTATGTCAAATTTTTTATCTTTCTTTTTTTTCATGGTCACTAACCGCAATCCTGTATTCTAAGTCTGATATTCTGTTTTCACCTTTGTTCAATCCATTGTGTGCACTTTCAATGGACTCTTTAATCTCCTGGATGTCTGTTTGTACCTGTTTTATGGCTTCTATTTCTTTCCTGTGTTAGGCAATTCATGGTTTCAATAATCTTCCTAAGTTCTTCTATTTTTTCATCTTAGTCTACTCTAGATTTGTTGGGTATTTCATTTTGATCATCATTAGTTTATTTTTTTTTTAACTTGAGAGATTATTTTTTTCTATCACCTCCTCCATTTTTTTTTAATTTCATTTCAGAAATTCCAGTGTGTGGCTTCCAGGTTTCTTGTATTTCTTTGCGCTCTGTAATTGTCCTGGAGAGGCTGGAAGTTTGGAGTTGCATTTAGCCTTTGCATCTTGTCACTTTCTATTTCCTGTTTTTTATTTTGCTTTATTTTCTATTTTGGTGCTTGTAGATATTTTATGGTAGATGGCTTTATTATTAATATCATAGCGTCCCTCAGAAATGCCTATTTCTCTGAGTGTCTTCCAGGTCTAAATGGCTTCTTGGTCTTTGTGTCTATCCCAAGAAGCAACTTCCCAAATTACTAAGGATAAGCAGTTGCTCTCTATTTGGCTTTTGAACTCCATTCTTTTGTGCTGGACTATGGTGATGGATATTACATCAGCCAATCACGATGTTGTCATATTTGGGAGAAAAACTGATTACAACTTGCATGACATTCTTGGCTACAATATTACAATTAGGAAAAACAATAATATCTACCACAGCCTAGGAACTGACCAACTATGGTAACTATTACTTTGGTATCTTTAACTATAGCGGTAAGCTCTGCAGTTATATGATGCAATCCAACATATACCAATAACTTGTTTCCATTGAGTTTCCCCTTGGTAGGTTGATTCTACCTTCTGACTCTGTGGCGTCCCTCTGAAAAGTGTTCCACAGTTGCTAGGCCACTTGTACTGGCATTGCTGTTGCTGTTGGAACTCTGTCCACTCACCTTGGTCCCCTGGTGTTGCTGGGCTGGAGTCCATGACACTCTGTTTCACAGATCTGCACTGGGAAGGCCCAAAGGTCAGTGGTGGAAGACTGTGTCAATGGGATGAAGGTTGAGGGTTCTACACTGGAGCCAGGAAGTGATGCTCAATCTAGAGCCAGAGCTCCTCTGAAAAGTACCACAGCCATTCTCAACTATGATGAGGTCCTGAGGTCTCTGATGATGACAACAGCCTAGTTTATATCAAGAAGCCAGAGTGACAAGCTTCTCCTGAAGATCACATATATACTATCTTTCCCTCCAGAGCCAGGAAGTGGTAAAGACTAGAGCTCCCCCAAAGTGAACCACAGCCATTAGCAGTGACAACAAGAACCTGAGCTCCTCTGATGTTGAGAACAGTCAAGTTCATATCAGGAAAGAGGCTCTACAAGCTCCTCAAGGAGAGCCAGTGGCAACACCACCACAGAGAACCACCAACATTCATCTCTTCCTCTACAGTTCTTATTTTATCTTGGCAACAATCTTTAGGTGGGCTATCCATACTCAGAATCATGCTGATTTAGTTCAGCTGGCATTACAAGTTGACCACCAGTTATCAGTCCACCACAAATGTCTTCAAGGGTTTTACTTATTCTATCTTCCAGCACATTTAAAGTTTCTATTTTATTTTCTTTCTTTTTATTTTACAGAGAATAAAACAAAAGAGGACAGAACAAAGCAGATCAGAAAAGAGCAGTGTAAGCAACACAACACTTCACAAGACAATTGGATATTAACAGTAGCTACCATAATGTCTCTTTCTTTGAAATAGTTGAGCATAGATTCACACACAATAATGTCAAACATAACAAAATAGAATAAAACCATTCAAGAGAATGAAAGTAGTACAAGGCATTCTGACCCAAATAACAGAAAAAGATCAATGGCTACTATATCTCATTTTACATAAAAAATTTGTTTATACTATCATACATATTAAAATCCAATAAGACCCAACATGATATACCCAATGGTAATAGAAGAACAAAAGCATGTTAGGACTTCAAAGCAAGATGATATTAAATCAGCAATGGCTGCCATATTGTCTTGTTTTCTTCAAAGTAGCTGTTCGTACCATCACACATAATAAAATCAAACAAAACAGAATAAAACCATTCCAACCAATGAATGAAAACATTATAAGACTTCAAAGCAATATAATGGGAAAGCATGATTACCATAAAATCTCATGTACTCTTACCATTTCTTACACTAGGGAGACTATACGGTATTTATACATGTGAGTTTGATTTATTTTGCTTATGAGTATGGTCTCAAGTTGCATCCATTTATTTATAAATATCTCAATGTGATTATTCTTTATAGCTTAGTAGTAGTTCATTGCATAAAATTACCACAATTTTTCTATCCATTCCTCAGTTGATGGGCACTTAGGTTTTTTCCAAGATCTGGCTATTACAAATTGTGCTGCTGTAAACATGGTGCACATATACCACTGTGGTATGATGTTTTCAGTTCTTCCTGGAATATGCCTAGGTGTGGAATGGCTGGGTCAAATGGGACTTCCAATCCCAGCTTTTTGAGGAATCTCCAGACTGACCTCCACAGTAGTTGCACCAGTCTACACTCCCACCAACAGTGCAGAAGAGTTCCTTTTTCCCCACAGCCTCTCCAGTATTTGTTGTTGATAGTTTTCTTGATCCTGGCAATTCTTTCTGGAGTGAGATTGAATCTTAGTGTGGTTTTAATTTGCATTTCTCTAATGACTAATGATGATGAACTTTTTTTAATGTATTTATTTCCCATTCATATTTCTTCATCTGAGAACTGTGTGTTCATCTCGAATGCCTATTTTTAGATTGGGTCTTTGAATTTCGGTAGTCTGATTTTTCTTAATTCTTTATAAGTTCTAGAGAGAAGCCTTTTGTCTGAGGGACAGTTCACTAAGATTTTTTTCCCAGTTTGTGGGTTTTCTTTTCAATCTGCTGGAGATTTCTTTTGACGTGCAGAAACTCTTTAATAAGACATGATCCCAGTTATTGAATCTGGGAAGTATTGCCCATGTCGTTTGGTTCTTGTTCATGAATTCTCTACCTACCCATATGTCTTCAACATTTTTACCTACTTTGTCTTCCAACAGATTTAGTGTTTCTGTTTTAATATTTAGATCTTTCATCCATTTAGCATTTAGTTTAGTACATGGTGATAAGCATGGGTCTAGTTTTAGTTTTTGGCATATGGATAGCCAGTTTTTTCAGCACCATTTATTAAAGAGATTATAATTTTTCCAGTGAGTATGTTTGGTCCCTTTATCAAATATAAGGTGGTTGAGTGTGTTCATAGTTGTGGTTTTGTCTTCTAGTCTATTCCATTGATCTTCAGACTGTTTTTATTCCAGTTCCATGTTGATTTTATTACAGTATCTTTGTATTATAACTTTGTAGTATAACTTCAGGGATTGTGATGCCCCCTACCTTGCCTTTGCTGCTTAGAATTGTCTTTGCTATTCTAGGTCTCTTCTGGTTCCAGATGAATTTTAGGAGTGATTTCTCTAGATCTATGAGGTATGTTAGTGTTATTTTCATTAGGATTGCATTGAATAATGCATATAAATATTTTGTATAAAAATTTTGGGAGAATGGCCATTTTCACAATATTTATTCTTCCTCTCCATGAAGAGGGGATATCTTTCCATTTTCTGAGGTCCTCTTTGATTTCTTTTTTCAGGGTATTATAATTTTCCCTGTATAATTCTTTTACTTCTTTCATTAGATTAATTCCTAAGTATTTCATTTTTTTGGATGCTAGTGTGAAGGGTGTGGCTTCTCTTATCTCTAGGTGATTTTGTTGTTAGTGTATAAGTATACTTTTGATTTTTGAGTATTGACTTTGTATCCGGCTACATTGCTGAATTTATTTATTATATCTAGGAGTCTTTCAATGGAGCTTTGGGAGTCTTTTATGTAGAGTATTATGTCATCCGCAAATAATGATAATTTAACTTCCTCTTTTCCTATGTTTACTTCTTTTATTTCTCTCTCTTGTCTAATTGCTCTTGCTAGTATTTCCAGTACTGTGTTGAATAGGAGCGGTGATAATGGACATCCTTGTCTTGTGCCTGATTTCAAGGTAAAGGCTTTCAGTTTTTGGCCATTTAATATGATGCTGGCTGTTAGTTTGTCATAGATGGCCTTTATCATATTGAGGTAAAGACCATCTATTCCAATTCTCTATAAGGTGCTTATCATGAATGGGTGTTGGATCTTATCAAAAGCTTTTTCTGCATCTATAGAAATGGACGTGTGATTCTTACTTTTGACTATTGATATGGTGGATTACATTTATTGATTTATGTATGTTGAACCATCCCTGCATGCCTGGGTTGAGTCCCACTTGGTCATAGTGTATAATCTTCTTGATGATTTGCTGCATCCTGTTTGCCAATATTTTATTGAGAATTTTTGTATCTATGTTCATTAGGGAGATTGACCTGTAAGTCTCTTTTTTAGTTGGGTCTTTCTCAGTTTTGGTACTAGTGTGATATTTGCTTCCAGGAATGACTTTGGGAGAACTGCTTCCCTTTCAGTTTCATTGTAGAGTTTGAGGAGTATTGGCATTAAGTCTTCTTTGTATTTCTTGTAGAATTCCACATGTGAATCCATATGGGCATGGGCTCTTCTTTGTTGGTAGGGACTTGATTACATTTTCAATTTCATTCATACAAATTGGGTTATTCAGCCGTTTTACATCTTCTTGATCCAGCTTTGGTGATTCATATGTTTCTAGGAATCTGTCCATTTCTTCTGTGTTATCGAACCTATGAGTGTAAAAGTTTTTGAAATAGTTGTTGATGATCTTTTGTATTTCCACAGAGTCTGTAGTGATTTTACCTTTTTCATTCTGTGTTGCATGAATTTGAGCCTTTTCTTTTCTTTTTTTAATAAGGTTGGCTAGGAGTTTATCAATTTTATTTATTCTTTCAAAGAACCAACTCTTTGATTCCTTTATTCTTTGTATTGTTTTCTTATTCTCTGTTGCATTAATTTCTGCTCTAATCTTTATAATTTCCTCCCTTTTGGCTTTTGGCTTGGCTTGCTCTTCTTTTTCTAGATATTTAAGGTGAAGTTTCAGGTTTTTTTATATGTGTTTGTTCTATTTTCCTGATGTGGGAACTCAGTGCAATAAATTTTCCTCTGAGGACTGCTTTCTTTGCATCCCACACGTTCTGGTAAGTTGTATTTGCATTTTTGTTTGCTTGTAGATATTGTTTAATTTCTTTTTTAATTTCCCCTGTGACCCACTGATTGTTCAAGAGTGTATTATTCAATTTCTATGTGTTTGGAGTTTTTGCAGTTTATTTTATCATTAATTTCTAGTTTCATGGTGCTAGGGTCTGATAACATGCATGGGATAATTTCAATTCTTTTGCATTTACTTCAATATGTTCTGTGGACTAGTATATGGTCTATTTTAGATAATGTCCCATGTACTGCTGAGAAGAATGTGTATTTTGATGTTGTTGGATGGAACACTATACATCTATCAAGTCCATTTGCTCACAGGTGTGATTCAGATCTGTTATTTCTTTGCTGATTATCTGTCTAGTTGATCTATCCCTTTTTGTCAGTGGCATGTTAAAGTCTCCTACTATAATTGTGTTATTGTTTATTTGATTTTTCATTTCTGTTAATACTTGCTTTGTGTAGCTGGGTGCTCTGGAATTTGGTGCATATATATTTAAATTGTTACCTCTTCCTCTTGAAGTTTTCCCCTAACTAATATGTGGTGACCTTCTTTGTCTCTTTGGATCATTCTTGGTTTAAAGCTCACATTGTCTGCAAACAGAATAGCTACCCCTAATTTTTTTTGAGTTCCTGTTGCATGGAGTATTGTTTTCCATCCTTTGACTTTCAGTCTATGAGTTTCCTTTTGGGTTAGATGGGTTTCTTGTAAACAGCATATTGTTGTACATTGTTTCTTGATCCATTCTGCCAGTCTGTCTCTTTTAATTGGTGCATTGAGGCCATTTACATTAATGGTTATAACTGTCATATATGGGTTTATTGTTGACATGTTATCTTTCTGATGTTTGTATCTTTACCTTTCCATTCTGTTTAATTGTCTGTCTTGCTTAGTGGTTTTTTCCTATGTGTATCTAGACTGTCTTTCAGTATTCTTTGTAGGTTTGGTTTGATGATCATGAAGTTCTTCAGCTGTTCTTTGTCATGGAAATATCTTATTTCTCCATCCATTTTGAAGGAAGTTTTGCAGGGTACATCAGTCTGGGTTGGAAGTCATTTTCCTTTAGGATCTGAAACACTTCACTGCATGCACTTTTTGACTTCATTGTTTGTGTTGAGAAGTCTGCTGTGATTCTGATAGATTTTCCTTTATAGGTGATCTGTCTTTTCTCTCTAACAGCTTTTATTATTCTGTTCTTATGTTGGATTTCTGGGATGGTGATTATTATATGTCTTGGTGTAGTTTTATTTTGGTTATGGCTGTTTGGAGTTCTCTATGCTTCACTAATCTCTATGTCAGTTTCCATTCTCATGTTTGGGAAATTTTCAGCTATTACTTCTGTAAATAGCCTCTTAATATCATTTGTGTTGTCCCCTTCTTTTTCATTTATTCCTATTAATCTTATGTTGTTTTTCTTTGCATCATGTTGCAGCTGTTGACTTTTTATTTCCTGATTCCTTTTTATTTTTAGAAGATCTTTCCTTTCCTGTTCACTAGCTGCAATCTTATCTTCAAGGTCTGAAACTCTACCTTCACTTTCAGTGAGGTGGTTTTGGCAACTTTCAATAGAATTTTTGATTTCATGTGTATCTCTTTGAATCTGCTTCATACATTCTGTTTGTTTCTTATACTGTTCATTCAGGGATTCTATCTTTTTGCTATTTTTTTTTTAGCTGTATCTTCTTTAGATGTGTTCATTATTTCTTCACTACTTTTATCATTTCTTCTTTTACCTGGGAGATTATTTCTGATTTGAGTTCCTTCATAGCTTCCTGTACTTGCTTCTTTACTTCAGTTGATATCATTTCAGGCATTTCAGGTGTATGGCTAGTATTTACCTCTATGTACATGGCTCCTAGGCTTTCTTGGGATAGGCTGGAGGTTTGAGATTGCATTTTGGTCTTTTGTTTTGTCATTTTCCTATATTTCCTTGTTTTGAGCGATGTTCCAAAGCTTTCCCAGGATGTGTTGGAAATGACCTCCTGGGCCCTTGGCTCCCCTCACGGCATGGGCCTGGCTCCCCTTGAAGTGTAGGCCTGGCTCCCCTGGTTGAATGAAGGTCACTGGGTGTGGCCTACTGAAGCCTATGAAACCTTTGGATCCTAGTCTAGTGTCCTTGGGGGGTGGGTGGGCACTCAACCACCGGGAGCAATAGTCCCAAACTTTCCCTGGGCCAGTGCTGGCAAGCTGGAACTCACCTTGTGGCTTGGGCCTGGCTCCCCTGATTGAATGAAGGTTAGTGGATGTGGTCTTTTCAAGCCTGCCAAACCTCTCCAGCCTAATCCAGTGTCCTAGGGTGCTGGGCGGGCACCTAACTGCTGGGAGTGTTGGTCCCAAACTCTCTCTGGGCCAGTGCTGGCAAGCTCAATGTTTCTCTTTTATTATTTAGGTCTTTGATCCATTCCAAATTTAGTTTAGTGCATGATGAAAGATATGGGTTCAATTTTAATCTTCAGCATGTGCAGAGCCAGTTTTTCTTGTATCATTTATTAAAGAAGTTATCTTTCTTCCAGTGAATGTGTTTGGTATCTGTGTCAAAAATAATGTGACTTAGTATGTCTGGAGTTGTTTCTGCAATTGGCTCCCTTGATCTTTGGGTCTGTTTTTTCACCAGTACCATACTGTTTTTAATCACCATAGCTTTGTTGTATAACTTCAAGTCAGGAATGGTGACACTCCCTAAATTGCCTTTGTTGCTCAGAATTGCTTTTGCTATTCCAGGATTCTTTTTGTTCCAAATGAATTTTAGGATTGTTTTCTTTAATTTTGTGAGCTATGCTGTTGGAATTTAGATCAGGGTTGTACTAAATCTATAGAACAATATTGAAAGTATTACCATCTTCACTAGATTGGTTCTTCTTACTCAAGAACAAGGGATGTCTTTCCATTTCAGATATCCTCTTCAGTCACCTTTTTCAGAGTACTGTAGTTTTCAATGTGGCAGTCTTTTACTTCCTTTGTTAGATTGATTCCTAGATATTTCATTTCAACTTTCAATGAGGGTTTGTCAATTATATTTAATCTTTCAAAGAATCAACTCTTCGATTCACTGGTTCATTGGTTCATTTATGTTTTTTTTTTTTTAGTCACCAGTGTGTTGATTTCTTCTTTGACCTTTATAATTTCCTCCATTGTACAAACTCTTGACTTGTTCAGCTCTTCTTTTTCTAGAAGTTTGAAGTTCACCAGTGTTTATATGCTATTGCTCTTTTTTCTTGGTGTGGATACTGCTATAAATTTTCCCTTAGGATTCTGGTTTTTTTGTGTCCCTTAAGTTCTGGCATGTTGTATTGTTGTTATAATTTCACTGTAAAAATTGTTTAATTTCTTCTCTAATTTCATCTGTGACCCATTAGTTGTTCTGGAGAATGCTATTTGATTTCCCTGTAGTTATGAATGTCTTGTGGTTTCATTTGCCATGGATTTTCAGTTTCATTGTGCTATGGTCTAATAAAAAGCATGGGATAATTTCAGTTCCTTTGCTTTTACTTAAGCGTGTTCTATGAGCTAGCATGTGTTCTTTTTAGAAAACACCTGTGCAGTGGAGAAGAATGTATTCTGATGTTGGAGGTGGAACACTCTGTAGACATCTACTAAATCCAGTTTTTCAAAAATTTGGTTCGGTCCTAATGTTTCATTTTTTATTTTTTTGTCTAGGTGGTCTGTTTTTGTGACAGTGATGTATTGATATCCCCCAATACAGTTGTATTACTACTTATTTGATTTTTCATGCCCATTTTTATTTGTTTTATATAGTTGGGTACACTGATATTTATTGCATATGTATTTATGATTGCTTTATCTTCCTCTTGGATTGTTTCCTTTACAAGGATGTAGTGACATTCTTTATCTCTCTTCATCAGATTTAACTTGAAATTCACTTTGTGTACAATTGAATAGCTACCTCTGCTTTTTTCTGGGTTCCTGTCCCATGGAGTATTGTTTTCCATCCTTTGACTTTCAGCCTAGGAATTTTTTGTAATTAAATGTTTCTTGTATGCTGCATATTGTTGGATCTTGTTTCTTGATCCATTCTGCCAGTCTATGTCTTTTGATTGGTACATTGAGAACATTAACACTAATGATTATAACTGATATGTATTGACTTAACCTTGTTATGTTATTTTCCTGTTGTTGGCTCTCTCTCTCCATCTCTCTCTCTTCCTCCCCCTGTTTAATTGTTTGCATAGCCTGATGGTTTCCTTCTGTTAGGGTTCATGGAGTTGTAGTCCTTGTTATCTTTTTCTAGAATGTCCTTCAAAACATTTTGGAGTGTTAGTTTGGTGGTTATAGATTTCCTCAGATATTCTTTGTCTTGGAAGTATCTTATTTCTCCATCAGTTTTGAAAAATAGTTTTGCAGAGTATGTCAGTCTGGGTTGACAGCTATTTTCCTTCAGAACTTGAAATACTTAACTGCAAGCTCTTCTTGACTTGAGAGTTTGTGCTGAGAAGTCAGCTGTGATTCTGATGGGCTTTCCTTTATAGGTGATTTGTTTCTTTCTGCTAATAGTTTTTAAGATTCTATTCTTCAGTTGAATTTCTGTGGTTAATTGGAGTGTACCTTACTTTATCTGTATGTTGAATTCTTTTTCTCTACTTGGGAAGTTTTCTGCCATGATGTCTGTAAACAGTTTTTTATATCATTTGTGGTATCTCCTGCTTTTTTCATTGACTTCAGTTAATGTTATGTTCTTCTTCTTTGTCTCATTTAGCAGCTGCTGGATTGATTTCCTTATGGTCTCTTGCTGTTTTTGAGAAATATTTCTTTTCATGATCACTAACCACAAACCTGTCTTCTACATCTGGGATCCTGTTCTCACATTAACTTAATCTGCTGTGAATATGTTCAATGAAATTTTTATAGTCCTGAATATCTTCTTGAATCTTCCTTATGGATTCCATTTCTTTGCTGTGTTGAGCATTAACGACTTCCATAATTTTCTTAAGTTCATCCATTTTTTAAAATTTTATTTAAAGAGAAAAAAAAGCAAAAAAGAAAAAGGGGTAGAAACAATACAGAATCTCAGAAAAAAAAGCAGTAAGAAATCACTAGTTGATAAATTACACACTGTCTTCTTAGACCTAGTTGTTAAAGTTACAAAATTAAAGCATACAAAGTGGACATTCAAACAGTGAGACTGCAAAGAAGTTCAATGATCCAGTAACAACTTAGCAACATGGTTCTCAGTCCTACACACTTAAACATACATGCAGCCATATCCTCTAGAGTACTTTCTTTTCTTCTTTTTACTTTTTAAGTCCATTATCTGCTTAGTTTTATCCTGTTTCAGGTTTCTCAGTACCTTACTGACTTGTTTTGTTGTTGTTATATACATTTAATCACTTTATATAATTCTGTTGCCTTGTTTTTGTGTTTCTCCTCATCCATAATCCATGGATCAGCTTTGGTGGAGTTGGGATTTTTGCAGGTATTTTGTTACTTTCTTATCTACTTTTTTTTTTTTTGAAGGTAGCAAAATACAGCAGAACCAGACAAAACAAACCCATACGACTGCACTGCAATAAAACTACCACAGAACCTCAGAGCAGGTCACCAGGACACAAGCAATGGGCTCAATAGTCCAGCCCATTTTGTTCACATTAGCTGTTCTTTCAATCAGGTAGAGGAAAATGGAAGGAAATATCAAACTTTTAAAAACAGAATATTGAATAAAGCAGTACCATTAATCAAAACAGCAAAACAGTGATAAAAATATTTGCCTTCAAAGAGATGGTAGAAGGAAATCCCCCTTACTTGCCACACTGTATACATTCATCCTCCAAAAAGATACTCAGACCGCCAGTGCCTACTTGCTAATGGTGAGGAGGGAGGAAGAATGGATCAATGTCTGATTCTTAGCCCACACACCAGCAGGGCCCTAGCTGCTTACAGGCCAGCCAGCAGGCCACCTGATCTCCCAGTGCCCAAAGTTCCAACATGATGCAGAGCTTAGGAGTCACTGAGAGTTCTTACCCTGGTGTGCCAGTGGTTTGCCAGGCCACCAGCTGCTCACCAGGGCAGCGAGTAGGCCACCTGTTCTCCAAAGCCCAAAGTTCCAACATGATGCAGAGTTCAGGTATCGCTGATAGTTCCCACCCCAGTGAACCGGCGACTTGCTAGGCCCCCAGCTGCTTACCAGGGCAGCCAGTAGGCTGCCTGTTTTCCCAGTGTCCAAAGTTCCAACATGATGCAGAGCTTAGGAGTCACTGATAGTTCTCTCCCTGGTGTGCCAGTGGTTTGCCAGGCCACCAGCTGCTCACCAGGGTGGCAAGTAGGCCCCCTGTTCTCCAGCGCCCAAAGTTCCAACATGATGCAGAGTTCAGGAATCACCGATAATTCCTGCCCCAGTGCGCTTGTGGCCTTCTAGGCCCCCAGCTGCTTACCAGGGCAGCCAGTAGGCTGCCTGTTCTCCCAGTGCCCAAAGTTCCAACATGATGCAGAGCTTAGGAGTCGCTGAGAGTTCTCTCCCTGGTGTGCCAGTGGTTTGCCAGGCCACCAGCTGCTCACCAGAGTGGCAAGTAGGCCGCCTGTTCTCCAGTGCCCAAAGTTCCAACATGACACAGAGTTCAGGTATTGCTAATAGTTCCTGCCCCCAAGTTCATCTATTTTTTTGTCTGTATCTGCTCCAGTGTCACTAAGTATGGTCTTTATTTTGGATATCATCTCTGCAGTTATCTGAGAGATTATTTCTGGCTTGATTTTTTCCAGAGTTTCATTCAATTGCTTTGCTGTTACCACTTCAGGGAGGCTTTTGGATTGTCTCACCTCCTTGCTCTCCTGGGTTGCCTTTGGTGAAGTGAATGTCTAGGGTTTTATGTTGTTCAACTGTCTTCTCATTTTCTTTTGTTTTCTTAGTTTAATTCCTGGAGCAATGCTTGTAAATTGCCTATGGTGTATTTATTTATTGTTAGTGGTTAGGATCCATAGGTAATGACTACTTCTCCAAATTATCTTCTCCAGGTTATCTTTATAACTGTTTGTTGGGTTTTGAGTCTCTTCCATTTGTTGGAGATGAGAAGTTGCTGCTTGCTTGACCTTGTCCATGGTTCTTTGGCACTGTGCTACAGTATTTTCTGTGACTCTTAGTTTCAGTCATAGAGTAGCAGGATGAACAGCTGTTTAAGACAATTATGTCAGTTTGGCTGTAGTGGTACCAACAGCATCAAACACAGACTAGAAAATAACAAACTGAACTAGTCATTAATTTGCCACTTTTAACCCATATGAACTAAATTTGTGGTTATATAACAAAATCTAAAATATACCAGAATATTATATGTGGTATACAAATCCTTAACATGTCAGTTTTGTCCTCAGGGGTTAAAATGTAAAATGAGTTAGGGAGAAAATAGAGAAGTGGAAAAGAGGACAATATTAAAGTAAGGCTAGAGGACAAAGAGGGTTCACAATAACTTTGGGAATTTGGTGCAGAAGACTGGAGGCAGAAAGAGAAGGAAGAGATAAAAATAACAACACAACAGAACCAGAATCACAGAGAGGCTAGAAACCATGTTCACACTTGTAGAAAAACAAGATCAAACAATGAAAAACAAAAGAAAAAATGGAAACAAAAAACAAAAAGAAACTCACAACCACCACAACAAAAAACAAATAAGAGAGAAAGAGGGGGAAAAAAAGCCCGTTTCCAGGTTTGTATCTGCTGTCGCTGGTAGACAACGGTAGAAGACAGAGTCCTGATCTATGCCTATATGTCCCAGCAAGCCAGCAGTAGCCTTTTGATATGGTAATGGATAATCTCAAAAAGCCTATGCACTTTATGGACAAGACCAGACTCTTTGGGCTCACCACCATCCAAGTAACTTCCATGAGTCTGAGCCAGCTCAAGTGGCTAGATTGGAACCACAGCCACTCTGAGTTCCTATCTCAGCTGGCCCAAGATGGCTCCAGGCCAAGTTGTTCTCTCCTGTAGGAGGACTGAGCTCTCCACAATCAGCGCCAGCCAGTGCAGTCCTTGTTAGCTGCTCCCTTCCACTGTAGCATCTCTCCATAAAGGCCTCTGGGTTTGCCAGCCATCACCCTCACCTTTTGTCTGCAGGTTTGAACTGCTCCTCTTGTACAGTGAGTCATGTCTCAGGTGGACGTCACTGCTGTTAACCTCCTTCTTCCTCCATTGAAATTTCTCCTCACTTTGTTTGTGGGCTTCAATTTGCACCTCAGATCTTTCCTAGATGTGCTTCCCTCCTTGTCTTACTCACATTGCTGTGTTCCAGTGTCTGGACAACAGCCCTCCAAGCGTCTCTTTCTTTGCTGCTTACTGCTCTGCCATCTTGGTCTCCCCCATCTTTTGATTTTATTAATTTCTCATACTCTTTTTCTAATTCTATTAATTTCATTAATTTCCCTTTCAAACTTTATTATGTTTTTGTTTTCTGGTTTATTTAGGTTTAGTTTCTTTTTCTGGTGAATTAATGTGGAAGTTTGGTTTATTATTTTGATATTTTTTTCTTCTATATATATTATAGCTATAAATTTCTGAGTAAGCATTGGTTTACTTATAGCTTGTAAAGTTTTATTTTCATTTTCATTTGTTTAAAGGAATTTTCTAATTTTCTTTGTTATATCGTCTTTGAATAATTGACTATTTGAGAACATGTTTCTTTTTGTATACTTGTGGATTTCCTAAACTTTGTTATTGTTTTCTAATTTCAATATACTCTGCATGACTTACATTGTTTTAAGTTTATTGAGTCTTGCTTACATTATGGCCTAATATAGGTCCTGCTTTGGAAAATATTTCATGCATACTTGAAAACCATATGTATGCTGTTGTTGGTTGTAGCATTGGAGAGGTTTTAGATTCTGTTACTGAATACTGTTTTCAAGTCTTTTTCATAGTTGATCTTCTATGTAGTTGTCCTATCCATTACTGATGGTGAGATATGGAAGTCTCCAAGTATTTTTTTAATCTATTTTTTTCCTTTTATTTTGTCAACTTTTTTTCATATGCTTTGTTGCTCTTTTGTTAGGAGCATATGTATTGAATCATCTTGATAGATTTGCTTTCTTATGATTACTAAGTATTCCTCTTCATCTCTAGTAATTTTTTTTTCTTCAAGTCTAGTTTGGTATTAAAATAGCCACTTCTTTTTTCAGTTCATTGAAAAGAAAGATTAGTGCTAATATCATTTGGAAAAAATTTTATACCCATATCTTATGTTCTCAGTAACTACTATGCATAGTTAATACACAATGTATTAACTATTGTTATTCTCCTATTATTTTGTCATGAATATTTGTTTTATTTTTTCCATAAAATAAAAATAAAGCAGGCACTCTACCTTTTTGTGGTGACTGTGTGTATGCTATATCTTTTTTCATCCTTTTACTTTTGACATATTTAATGTTGTTACATAGAGAGCATAAAACTAGAGGGGTTTTTTTTTGCAATTTAGTCAAAAAAGTCTGCTTTGTCATGGCTCAATAGTATAATTGTGCTTAAATTGTCAGTTGTGTTCCATTGCTGAAGAAAATTCTTCAAATACAGCGATGCTCACAGAAGCTTCAGATTGAGTACTTTATGGATTTCTTAACTTCATTCTCGAATTTTGAATGCTACAGCTGTTTTAGTCCAAAGTCAGTATGCCTCATGACATAGGCAATGTAATTAGCAAAAAAGTTATATAATAGCTTTGAAACCACACAGTTCCTTGTTGATGGTGTTGGATCAGATTCCCTTCAGTTAGTAAACTGTAGCATATCCACAACGTTAAGATTTTAGTTTTGGCTTTGGGGTTGCCAGGAAAAACTTTGTTTGGATAATTAGCCAGCTTTAAATAGAGCCAAATGATATGATTTATTTTGCACTATGGTAGTAACAGCACTATTACAATTTTTAGAGTGCCACATTATTTCTGTAGTTGGATACAGCTGAATAATGGAATAGCTTCCTTTCAGTAACTTGAAGTACCACCAAGAAATCTGCTTCCTCATAAAGTGTGTTTAACTTATTTTCTAAACTAAACAATTTTTCAGCTCAGGGTATTTGGGTGCTTATTTTTCTTCAGGCTACAGTCTAGAATCTGTTAATGGGAAAGTAGACTACAGAATCCCCACTTTTTTTGATCTAGTGCTTTTCAGTCTAAACTGTTCCTTGGAGGCAAGGTATTTCCATTTTCCTTTCTGTACTCAGAAAATGATCATTATAGACACCATAGGTATGTGGTAACCTTAATATTTTACTGTACTTATTTATAATTGAAGATTTCAGCAGAGAGATATTACTGGAAAAGAAATGAATGTAATTAAAAGAATTTTATAACTTTTGGTCTGTGTAATAATGTTTAAAAATTCAGAAAAGGAGTTTTAGATGAGCTTTCTACCTTTAGTCACTGTTTTATCAGTTTCTTTATATTTCTCAAATGATACAAAAAAGTTCAAATTGTGGCCCTTAGGAATAGCTATGGCTTAGTTATGAATTGTTCTCAATTTTGATCTATATTTACTGGAATTATAAAGTAAAATTTTAAGATGCACTGAACACTAAGTGATTTTACCAGGAGTCCCTGCTATTTTTATTTACGTTGAAAAACTATTTAGCATGAGAGAGAAAATAAAATCTCCAGGTAATCACTTTGTTCTATTTGTCTTTCAATGATAATAATTTATCTTTTTCAAGTAAAACATTATAGTTCTCAGTTAACATTTTGCTGGTTAAATTTGAAAATGATCTGTACCTTTAAAGAAAAAAGAGAATGCCTCATAAAAGGTCCTCATTTCAAACTACTTATGTGTTTCATTCAGTTCCAAGCTCCATCTGAATACTTGCTTTCTTGCATCACTGTTGGTACAACTGTCACAGGCTAGTCTCCTAGGACTCTGAAAGGGACTTAGTTTGCAGACTGTTTATTGAGGATTATTGTTAGGGTCAACACCTATGGAAGGCAAGGGGAGAATGCAAAAGTGGGCAGAGGAAGAGGTCAGGCTGTATGAATGCCAAATGCTACCTGGACTGACCCCTGAAGAACTCTAGGTCTCTGTCGACTTTAGAGTTGTGTTGAGGATAAGTCAAAGAACCAAGCCATTATATTCCCATGTTGATCTCATGTGGGACAGAGGATGCCCAAGAGAGGAGCCTGAGGCCAAAGCAGAAAAGCCTATCAGTTGATGGCTGTACGCTATTCCAGCAGCTGTACAAAATATCTTTCATCTAAGAGCAGCTTGGGAAGTTCCTCACATTGTCTCCTACACTGTGGTTTTAAAAATCCAAGCCTCTTAAAACACAGATATTTTTTCTTAAAAGCTGAGAGGAAGAAGCCAGAACCAGAATAATAATTGATGGCAGTTAAATAGTGGAAGATTTATAATTACATACGCTTATTTAAAGCTAGCTCTAATAGTATTGTTAAAATGTCATATCCATTTGTGAGAACCTATATAAGTACAGCCATCTCTTCTTCATTTTGACCACTTACCAACTAAACTGTCCTATATGAGAGCTCTTTTATGTGAAGCCAGTTTCATCTAGCACAGCAGAAGGTAAAGATGCAAGATACTTGCTCTCCTGACCTCACTGAGGGGATGCAGGTCCATGGGCAAAGACTTAGGAAATATAAAGTTTAATCAGACCTGGTGATGTGAAGGACCAAAAACTTTTTTTTGCTTTTCCTAAATGAGGATGGTTATGGCAACAGCACCTCCATTACTTGATTCCACTTTGGTGGTGTCAGAAAAACAGACAGTAGTTTGCTCATCAGACTGGTTCTGTGGTGTGCTTCATCTCTTCCAATTCCTGACTACACAGCCTATTTGCTAAATAACCAGGGAATGATGTTTGCTGTTGCTCCTCAAAATCTCTAACGTAGCCTACTGTATACTAAGAATTTCAGACTCTGAGATTATTGCAGTTAAAAAAAAAAAAAGACACCATCTAGTAAGGGAGTGATCCATAGTGAGCATGAAGACAAAAAGGCAACACAAGTCCAGAGTGTGATAAGTGGACTGAAGGAAATACAGAAAGAATGGGATAAATTGGGGGAGGGAGATGGGAGATGATAGCAAAGAATCTTTAAGGAAGTGTATGAAAGTAAAATGATCATGCTGAGACCAGTAGGCTAAGAGCAGCAGTTATCTGAGTGAAGGGAACAAGAATGTTTTGAGAAAAAATTTTTACAGCTCTCTCCCCACCCACCAAAACATAATAGCAACTTCAGGTGATGACAGTCAGCTTGACTTAACTAGAAAAAGACCAAAAGAAGCAAAAGTGGTTGTCAATTATAGGTACCTCAATTCACAGACTTCATACCTTCCATAATTCTGGTTGCAAACCACAAACTGAGTTGGAGGAGAACTAAATCAAATCCAGAAATTAGATTCAGTGTCGATCTTATAGGAAAATTTGATTTGGTTCTTGGTTCAGTTCTCTTCCAGTTGGGCTTGCGACCAGAATCAGTGGAAAGAAATGAAGAATTGAGTTCGTTAACTGAGATGGTCCTGTAATGTTTGTTTCAATTATGTTTTAAAAATTAATATTTTGACTGGCACATTAGATATTAAAAAGGTTTTAGCCTTTTAATTGTTTCTTTTTTTTTAAAGTGCATTTAAATATGGCAACCTATGTTGTATTGCATATCTCTCAATTTGGTGAGAAGCAACACTGTTTAGACCCAAAAATGTATCTGAGCCATGCATGATGGCACATTCTTATGATCCCAGCACTCTAGGAAGCTGAGGCTAGAGGAACACAAGTTTGAGCTCAACCTTGGCAAATCAACAGCTAAAAGAGATACTGTCTCAAAACAAAATATTTTTTGAAAAAGAAAAAGAAAAAAAGGACTGGAGATAGCTTGGTGCCAATGTTATGGGTTCAATTTCCAGTACCACCCCCCACAAAAAAGTATGTCTCACTAATGACATTAGAATTCTCAGGAAAGTTTTCTAGAAGTACCTATTCATACATTTATGAAACTTATCCATAGAGACTCTAACCTATCAAGTTTTGTAATCAATGGTGTTCTGCTATAATGTCATGTATTTGATAACACTGTAAGCAGCAGCATACTTTTAACTTTAGGTAAAGCATATAGCAATAATAATTAGTCTGCAAATACAGTGTATAGGCCTTCCATTAAGATTGATATATATCCCTTTACCAGATAAACCTAAACCTAAAGCTTTTACCTGACAGAAAGTAAAACAAGTTTTTTTTTTTCATCAAGTTTTGTCCCCTACACTTTTTTGAGTCTATTCTAGCTGTACTCTACAAAGAAAGATTTTTAAAGTTTTTGGAAGTCTAGCTGGTCTATTCTATAATATACAGAGTTCTCCAAAAAACTGTATATACACTTCAGTTTGCCATACTAAGAAATGTCTAGAAGCTAATGGCCACCACTTTGAGTACCTCTTATAATTGTAGTGGCCACAGGTAACTTGTATTAATCTCATGATATCTCAATAAATTTAATGTTAAAATATTTATAGAAGTTTTTCTTTTCCTGTTATATACATTTTTCGATGGACCTTGTACTCTGAATTCAAGATATTCTATAAGGTGAAAATTCTATTATTTCTTAATACTAACATCCATACTAAGTAAATTCCAGATGGTAGTAGACTAGAATTTGGTCTGAGTTTTTTGATGATAGAAGATCTTAAAAAAAAAATTGTTTTTTTTTTTGGTCTGTAGGACATAGTTTTTCTCCAGTCTTGGGCACTGTGAATTAGCTTTAGATTTGGTTAATCTAAAAGGAACCTTAGTCTAGTTTTAAAGTAACTAGTATCATATCAAATATATACTACCAAAGGCTCAGTGTAGGTGATGAAAGAACTTTCAGTGAAGGCAAGCTATTTTTATAATAGGGTCATTAATAACTTGGAGTTCTTTGAGCTAAGAACCAATGCATCTTAGCAGATACCAAAGGAAAAACATTTCTCTGCATTCTGATCACAATCAAATAATTTTTTTCCTTGTATTTTACAATTTTACAAAAGTAAACAAAAACAAAACCCTATGCAAGATGGAATTCAAATGTGAGAAAACTCTTTTCTTGGGCCTCATGCTTCTCAAATTGGTGTCTGCCTAGTATACCCTTAACATACTTTGTTCCTTTCAATTGCGAATCAACAAAATTGAGATTCTATCTTACCCCAGATAGAAACACCATTATCAAGAAATCAAATAGTAACACATGCTGGCAAGGCTGTGGAAAAAAAGGAACACTTCTACACTATTGTGGGAGGATGTAAACTAGTACAATTTCTTTGGAAATCAGTATGGAGATCTTCCCCTGCCTCCCCCCCTCAAAAAAACAAACCTAAAACTGGAAGTTCCATTTGACTCAGCTAGTCTCCTTCTAAGTATCTTTCCAAAGAAGTTAGGACACCATGATGTTACAGTGCTACATACAAATCCATAGTGACACACAATTCATTAAAGCTAAATCTTAGAAACACCTTATCTACATGTCCATCATCAAATAAATGGATAAAGGAAATGTAATATTTACATACATGAGTCAATTATAGGAAAATGGATTCTCCTTGAGTCCACAATGTTGTGTAAAATAAATCAGACATACAAGCTTAGGTATAATATGGTTTCTCTTGTATGAGAAACCCAAATTATAGAGAGAAAAATAAAAGATAATAGGCACTAGAGAGATCAAACAGGAAGGGAATCAACAGGAGGGAGAGAAGAAAAGAGGAGGGAAAAAGGAATTAAGATGCGTTGTGTACATGTATCAGCTCCAGACAAGGAATGTAAACATTATACACTATAAACATGTCCTAATAAAAAATGAAATAAAAGAATAAGCATGATATTTTAGGAGGTAACCAACAAATTAGATGAGGCCAACAGATCTCTACTGTGATTTTTTGGTTAGCTGATTAGTACCAACATGTTAGTGATCCCTGTAAGTGCATCGGTAGTTTTGACAGGAGAGTCAGAAAGACATTATTTCATGTCTTTATTAAGTGTAATGAAAAATACAGTTAACGTTCTTGCCGAGCGCCATCCAATGGAAAGGCAGGCTCACAAGACCTTTATAGGGTGTCCTCATTGACATACCCACCAGATCTGACATTATGCAACTTTTCTGGCTCTTATAAAGTCAAAACGACTATTTTGAATCCATTTAGGACATCAAGTAACCACGACAGTGCAATTAAAGATCCTTACAAAAGAAGTTATTCCATATTCCAAAAGAGTAACAAGGACGATGGGATATGTTTGAAACAAGAGGAATATTTGCTGTATTTTTAAATCACATTAAATATTTGTTTATCTTACTAGCCAGATATCAGATACTAGTTTAAGTCTTTTGCTTAGTTTTTTTTCAACAAACTTTATTTAGAATAAATCTGTATTTACAGAAAAGTTGCAAAGATCATAGAGAAGGTCCCTACATACCCACTTACTCTGTTTTAGTTTCTTCACTTCTTATCATTATACATTATAGCTTGGTTTATTTTAATCTTCACAAACAAAGGAGCTACTATTTTACTTAATGAAGAAACTTAGCAAAGTGTGGAGTGCATACTATGTAGCAGGCATATTTTAGAGTGGCCATGAGGATACATTGATGAGATAGTATACCTGCCTTCATGGAGTTGTAATATTTACAGAATTTATCCCTCATAATTCTACATTGAATTAGTTTTCTTTTTAATCCTCTAGAAACTCATTATAGGAAAAGCACTGAAATGCTTTCTCTTATGAGCATATTGAATATGCTCTATCCCAATTCACATATGTGCTTTCTCAAAATTATGAGACCTAGTTAACTCTAGATCTCTATGCCTTGCAATCTTCACAAACTGGTCTATAATGCTAATATTTGTCATTTGCTTTTTTGGTCATTCATATATCCTATTATATTTACTGCTGTTTATTTTCATCCTCCAACCATCCTTTGCTGCTTTATAGCCTACTGTAATATGGGCTTTGTGGATAATATAGATTATGTGGAGATGTAATGCTCCATATAATCTATATTTAAATTGGTTAAATTTTCAATATGAGAATATAGCCTGTAATTTCTGTGAACAGCAATGGGAATCTCATGGCTATTTCACTATACCCTGTGCTGAAAATGCTACTATTCCTAAGGGTGTCACTGACCTTTGCAACCATTATAGAAGTATGTGAGGAGCAAGGAGGCAGAAGTACTTTTAAGTAATAGGTTAGCCACAGAAAGACAAAAGAATAATCAGAGCACATAGAATCTGGAGAAAGCTTATGAAAGAATGGGCAAGCGAGCATCTTATAACAGGGATTCCTGCTGTTCCCTGTTTTCAGTGTGACAAAGCAAACCAGGCCCCTACGGACTCTAGTGCTAAAAAATGAATTGTAGACCTGAATAGTAATGTTGTACTGCTAATGATTTCATCAGTAACATGGTACTTGTAATTCCTTTTAGAAGTATGTATATGGTGTGTGTGTCTATGTGTGTGTGTGTTTGAGGGGAACATTAACATATGAAATAATTTATTTAAATATAAATTATAGTTTTTAAAGAATAACTTATTCATCACAAATCTGACAGTGTGAGAAAATGCTAAATGTTTTTTCAGCAGGCATATTGGTTCAATAACAAATAAGTTATATCATTAATTTTTGCAGTTAGTTCCATATACCTATTGCTACTAGCCTGGATCTTTTTCTATCAGTGTTTGAGAACTTTCACCAAATGTATCCAAAATATAATTTTTCACTTTTTTTCCTAAATTTGTTTTTTCTCTTAACCTATTAATTTATATTACCTGGTAGAAATAATCAGATTTCATTTTGTTCTTATTTATATTTGTTCAGAAATGATGTTTTTTAGTTTTGTTAAAAAGCTTTTTGTAGCATTTATTATTTATAATACTCCTAGTTGTCCTTTGTAAATGTTATAGTATCAATTCTAAAAGACATAATAGTATTTTTGTAGGCATCCATTTTTTTCAGACAAGCCACAATACAAGGTTCATTTTAGTTTTAAGTGGTTTTTTGTTTGTTTTTGTTTTTTTCTTTTTTTAAAAGATTTTATTTAAAGAGAAACAAAAGCATGTAAAAGGTAGAGATAATACAGAATTCCAAAAAAAGATAAACAATAAGAAATCACTAGTTAATAAATTACATATTATCCTCTTAGAAATAGTTGTTCAAGTTACAAAATTAAAGCATACAAAGTAGATAGTCAAACAGTGAGAGTGTGAACAGCTACGCATGCATGAACCTTTGCATGTATTTCTATACTTTCTGTATTAGAGGGAAAAACAAAACTTAGCAAGACAAAACAAAACATATTCCTATAAAAACATGAAACCAAAAAGTCATGTAAAACCACAGTACAAGGTGATCTACAATGATTACTGTGTTGTTTCTTATTATCTTCAATAGAATTGTCTATATCACCAGGCATAATTGAATATAGCAGTATAATTGAGTATAGCAGTAAATAACAATATTAGTAAAAATAAAACATTGTAGACAGTATAAAACTTCAAAGGCAGGTAATAATCAAACCAGAGTGGATATTCTAGTGGATCTTGTCATCTTAAGTGCAGTTGCCTATGCTCTCAGACTTGATACTATCAATCATAACAGCTTTGAATAAAATCTATCAATACAAAACAGCGATCCAACAAACCAGACTCAATTATGATCAGTCATGGTAAAACTGTGTAGGTTTTACAGAGCTTTAGATTAAGTTAATAGGAAATTATGGATGATTACCGTACTATATCCTGTTATTTTCAGGATTACTGTCTGTGCCCTCAAATCTAGTGCAGGTAGAATGACTGGAACAGAATATAATACATCTAAGCAGAGTAATGTGAGTAATGTGGGTTTTAAGTCCTGATGCACTCTTAACAATATAGCATATCAAGACCATCTATGTTAGAGTTTCTAGTTATCCTTCTCTGCCTCATTTCTGCTATGCTACTTTTCTGCCTTTGTTTAGTTTTCTCCTTCATTCTACTTCCTGCCCCACTCACTGAGGCCTTTCTGCCACTGTTCCTATAATCCTGATATTTTTTTTTTCTCTCTCTAGAATGTCCTTCAGCATTCTCTGCAGGGTTGGATTGGTGGTCACAAACTCCCCCAGTTCCTCTTTGTCATGGAAGCATCTTGTTTCTCCATCAACTTCTAGTGACAGTTTTGCAGGGTACATCAGTCTGGGCTGGAGGTTATTTTCTTTTAGGGCTTGTAGCACTTTGCCCCAACCTCTTCTTGATCTGATGGTCTGTGTCGAGAAGTCAGCCGTGATTCTGA
>PVLA01006514.1:0-122366 GCA_004027455.1 Hydrochoerus hydrochaeris
GCCACCGGCCGCCTAAGACAGGCACAGGACCAATTGCTGTCCTGCAGGCCCATGACGGGTAAGGCCTGGTTGGGTACATGTGAGGAGTCCTTGACCTAAGACAGGCGCTGTCCTTGCAGGGACTGCCACTCCCATAAATGATAAGAAAAGCAATGTAGGGAGCGGCCTAATAATCTCACACATCTCTTCCTCCTGTGGGCCTCCGGTCCTCCTGTGGGTGTCCGGTATGTCGGCTTGCATTTCCTGGGCTGACTAAATGTCAAGATTAAAATGTTAATTGATACCTATTGCCCTGAACCTGGGGCACCTTCTGCTTGGAGTTGAGGTCAATTAACACCTATTGTTTGGGATTGTCCCTGCCTAGCCCTGGGCCTGGGGCATTTCCTGCTTGGGGCTGGGGGTTGTTGCCAGGGTTGGCAAATATATATTCCAGCTCCTAAAAAATAAAAGCGGATTCAGATTCACTCACAGACTGGTGTGCAGTGTTTTCTGTCTCTCAATCGCCGACTCCCTGACCACCTTTGGGAAACCCTAGCCCTGCCGCAGCTGGACTCCGGGAGTTTAATTAATTAAAACATAGGTGCAAAACAGAAGAAATCTTACATCAGTTGTTCCGCATGGAAGAAAGGATGAAAAGGGTGCCCAGCCTCCTCCGACCACACTGCAGACTGCAACCGATTGGGTAGCACTGGATGGAGGGTCTAACACAGCGACGCTCTGTGACACATGGCCCCGCCACCTGCCAAAGCTCATGTGATGCTGGCAGGCATCCTCAGTAGGCATAACTCGGAGTGGGTACCACTGGCATCCTTAGATAGCGGCTGGAGACACTACTGAACACCCTGCCATGCACGGGTTTGCCCCTACAGTAATGAGCCAGCCCAGCGTAACACTTCTGACTGAGGAGTGAACTGACTGGTATCACCCAGACCCTGCCTTGGAAACCGGGCACTGACCGGCCACTGACAAATGAAATCAGGACAAGTGCCTGGGTGGGCTTGTTCTCTCTCCACTCTCGGCAAGGAGAGCGCTGCTGCCGTGAATTCCTCGGTCACCACCGTCTCGCAGGGAGCTGGCACACACTGGCTATGGCAGCGCCTCTCCTTCCAATCCGGTGCCGCTGGTAACGGATGCTGATGGAACCCAGCCCAGAAGTGGGGCTGCCACAGGTGCCGGAAAATCTCCCTCTGCCAGACAGGAGGCACACCCACCTCCCACCACCCTCACAGAGCTCCCCCAGTGACCGACAACGGCCAGGGGACCCCAGTCTTAGAGATGACACTAGTCTGGGGTGCACCCGGCTGAGGTCCGCAGCTAGCTGAAGTCATACTCATGGCTCCTGCTTCTCTCACTACCTTCTCTCCCCAGACCATCCCAACACTCAACAAGAATCCTCACCTCAGGCTCTGCCTCTGTTTGGAAAATTCCACCCCAGACACCAGTTAACAAAAAAGGCACTGCCACTGTGGCCCAATCTTTGTAACTCTTGAAAGACACTCTGGGAATCTCCAGGGCTGTGAGACCCAGAAGAAAAGCAACTTTCGTCACTCTGTGCTTATGACTGTCCTTAACTCTCCTTCTCTTTACTCCAACTGGAAACCCTTGGAAATACATATGTATATCATACAAGGAAGTGGAATTGAGCTGAGTGGAGTAAGATTTGGGTTTTCTCTTTTGAGATCAGGAAGTACCAGAGGACAGGAGTTCGTAGTTCACAGTGTCCCAACGCTTATTTATTTCAGACCTGAGTCGTTGTGACTTTCATCTGTGCGGGAAGGGGTCTATGGAACACCACTTCTCGGATCCTCAGAGCTCAGGAGAGTGACAAGCTGGAAACAGTCACAAACATAAATGGGGTGAAAACTAGAAAGCGTGGACAGGAAGCCCAGGAGCACAGTCTGGGTAAGAAAGCACTTAAACAGGGAAATCTCTGCAGCATTTTCCCTTGAATGAGGGTCGAGCAAGATTGAGAAGGATGTCGAGGACAACTACAGGTATGCTTATAAAATCTGTAATTTCTTTCCTTGATGAAAGCAGAACCAAACTATTTCAAAGCACATAAATGTTTGAACCTCAACAATACTAAACTTGTTGCCTAATGTATTTTGAATTATTACAATAGCATCAAAGATGATTACTCAAGTCTTTAATGTATACATGGTCAATTTACATAAATTGATGTTAACCATTAGTTAAAATGTAACCAAAGATTTGTAAACTTGGTGAAAACTTTTCAGGGCTGGGACTGCAGTTGGTGTCACCACGCCTAACTGCACAGGACTCTGAGCTGGATCGCTAGCACCACAAAACTAACAAAATAAATAAATATATTAAAAAGAGTGTGCCTTGGAAACTACCTTAGAAGTGTCAGTGTTAACACACTGTCATTAGCTATCATAGCTAAGATAATGAAGATTTTACTAAATGCTGACCATGGAACAGGTACAGAGATAAGCATTTGGTATAAACTATCTCAATTATAGTATGATCCCTGAGATAGATACTAACCCCTGCCTCGTTTCACAGATCACTTATTTCCCAAGAGCAACGGCTGGAATGGTGGACCCGGATAAGCCCTCGGAATGTCTTAATCACTCTATTAATTACCTACTGTTTCATACAAATTGCCAGTGTTTTATCAGTTTAGTGCAGCACGAATCACTATCTCCCAGCTGCTGCTTAGCTAGGTCCTCCGCCCCACGCCTGGCCAGGCTGGAATAGCCAGAGTGGCCAGCATAGCAGTCTCTTTAGGGGCCCGACTGAGGGAACATGTGCTTCCGGGATCCCTTGGTCGTCTGCAGAATCCGTGTCCTTGCAGTCATAGGAATATGGTCCCTGGTGTCGCTGGCCGCTAGCCAGGGGCAGCTCACCTCCTAGCAGCTCCCCTCCCCCTTTCTTTGCCTGGTGGCCCTTCCCTGGGGTCTGATAGGAAGACAGCTGACCTTCTGCAAAGCCAGCTTGGGGGCACTGCAACTCCAGTCTGCCTGGCGCAGTCCTACCTGGCAGAGCGCGGTTACCCATTCCACTTGCTGCGCTCGCTTGTGACCAATGCCATATTCCGTTGGTTGAAAACGAGCTACGGGCACCTCCTGCGCTCAGAGAAGCACTTACCCAACAGCAACAGGGATGCTGGCATCGCAGACCTCGGGGTCTGTCTGCGGCGAGCCCTAGGGGTTTGTGCGCGATTGTGTTCAGCAATAGTATTAACCATCTATTGCCTAAGGTCAGCTTACTTTTAAAAATAATTATTTGTGTTCTGAAAAACTTTGCATATCACAGTCATAAATGAAAAATCAATGTCACTGCCATAAACAGAAAGTCACTAAACAAATACCCTGGAAATGAAACCACACCATGAAGTAAAAAGTGAAGTAAAAATAAATAAGGAATCGGAGATGCACAGCACTACGCATTCACATAAGTGGGCTCGCTGAATCCTCCAAACAATTCGTGGTAAACCTTCTTACCCTTGTCACTGAGATCCGGAAAGTTTATGAATTGCCCCAAACCAATCAGTCCGTAAGTACTTGTACAAAGATTCAAATTCATGAGCAAAGCAGGCCAACGCACATCAGCTGCACTATAAGGGTCACCCAGCGTCATGGTTCACCCCAGTTTTCCTGGTTCCTTTCCCTCCTCAGAGCCCTGTCTTCCCGATCTGTCTCCTAACCTCTTCAACCTTGAGATTCGCCTTGAGAGACCAGGAGTCAACAGGAGAGAGGGAAAAGAGGAAGGAGGTTTGGACCCTGGCTTTCTCTCTCTGGCGAGGTCATCAGGGGAAAGGTACTGCTTTGCCTCGGTTGTCTCATCTGTAAAATGGGAATTATGATCCAGGTGCTGAGTGAATGTGACTGTGAAAGTTGCAATACTATACGTGTCATTTTCTCAAGGAAAAATGTCCAAGATACCCAACCTTGAGTGTGTGTGACCTCAGCAAGGACCCTGGAGGTCACCTCTTCAGTCCCAGGGACAGATGCACATAGCTGAGTGCATACAGCGGGGGGAGCCAGGGGTTCACTTCAAGGTCACTGCTCCGACAGCTCTCCCTTCCTGCTTCCCTAACATCAGTGTTCCCCTCTCTGCTGGAAATTTCTATTCACAGAAGTCTGCAGTTATTTCTCCCATGTTAAATGTGAAGAACTCTCCTGATCCAACTTCTCACCCCATTTCTCTGCTTTCCTTAAGGGCAAAGAATTCTGCGAAAAGCTGTTTGTGTTTGCTGTCTGTGTTTCCTCTTCCCATCTTTTGGAACATACTTTACCGATGTTTTCACCTTTACCTCTCCACTGAAATTTCTCTTGCCCAGTTCACTCAAACCCTCCACCAAGCAAAATCCGGTGATGAACTTTCCCTCCAGACCCGGCACGGCCCATGGCAGCCTCCTTCCTGAAACGCTGGCTTCCAGAGACCATGCTGCCTAGGTTTCCTAGCCTTGGTGGCTCCTCCTCAGTCTCTTTTCCAGGCTGCTCTTCACCCTTCCTGTCTGTGGCACTGGTGCCCCGCGATTCACCCTGCACCGCTTCTGGTCTCTGTCTGCAGCCATGCCTTTGGAGGTGCCTCCACATAACTAGCTCCAGCCCAGGGCTCTTCCAGAAGCCCAGACTGTCCCACCCAACAGCCCCTGGAGTAGCTCAGGCTCAGCAGGCTCGCGATGGGCCCAGCTGCTTCCCGAGGCCCATGAATGGCAATCCCTCCCACCTGCGCAGACGAAGGCCCGGGGCAGGCGAGTGGCCTGTGATTCTTCACTCCTGCTGCTAATTCAGCCTTCACTCAGTTTCCACCAGCGCTGCTTCCCACCCTGCTCATACCTTCCCTGCTGCGGACTCGACCAAGACACCTTTATCCCTTCTTGGAGTCCTGCAGTGATCTTGTGTCACTGTTTCTACCTTTGCTCACTCCACATGGTCTAATCTTACCAAGCAGCCAGAGGGGCCTTAATGAAACAAAACCGTGACTGCTCAGGCTTCTGCTCAAAACTCCCCCATGGCCTCCTATGTCACCAGAGGAGATCTAAATTTCCCAGGAACCGCTAAAATCCAATGTCCTCTGGCTCCCATCACTTGCTGATATGCGAGACGTGATTAAAAATAAAAACTTCAGTGAATCTTCAACTTATAAAAAGTTGTTACAATAAAAGATTCTACCTAACCCCCGCGTGGCCTCCTCCTGGTTTAGGGCACACCTGTGCCACCTTTCTTGCCCCCTTCTGAAGCAGCTCTGGAAGTTCCTTTTTCTTTCAGTCGTGCTGTTGGGGCTGCCTCGGTGTCCTGAGTCAATTAAAAATATCAAGCTTCAAGGTCACTTTGACTTTGCAGACGAGCCAGAAGTCACCTGGTGCCAGATCCGGTGAGTCAGCTGGAGGAGAACGCCACCGTGATAGTTTATGAACCTGCCTTTTCTGTTGTATGGCACCTGGCAGCAGCATTCAGTGTACTTTTGATCACAGCTCATAAAGAACTCACAAAAGAGGACTTCCAGAAATGTTTCAGAAAGTCACAAGGTATGTTCAAAGTGATAGAGCATTCTGAGGGAATTAATGGCGATGTCTTTTACTGTAATTACTTCTATTAAACACTCACTATTTTGATCATAGCACATAGCACATAATTTCCCACTGCGTTCCACCTTGCTCAGTAGCTCCAATTATACTGGTCTCTTCTTTAGCTTCAGAATATTCCACAAGGTGTATTTCAGCCCCAGGGCCTTTCTCTTTCTCTGGAGTGGAGCCCTCTCCTGCCAATTTTTATCAAATTCCTAGCCCTTCTCTTACTTCCTGTTTTCTTTTTTGCTCCTTAGTGCTTACTGATATTTTACACATTCTGCTGCATTCTGGTCCTTGAAGTTCCCACAAGACAAGAATTTTTGTCTCTGAATTCCTTGCTGAGTTTCTGGTGCTCAAAGCAATGCCTAACACAGAGTGGGTGTGCAATAAATATTTGTTGAATGAATTAGCTAACATCCGGATGGGATGGGCTATATAATTACAGTTATTTTACCATGCTGTAATGGTTAGTGACTTTCCCCGTCATGCTAAAGAGGATGGGCTGGTCTCCGTCAACACAAACCCTACTCTCACATCCCGAGTCATTCAAAATCCATCTGTGATTTGACAGGCAGTACAAAAGAAAAGATAAACCTCTCATAAAATAACAGTAGTTTTCAAATAGGTACTACCAGATCAACAATAGAACTAAAAAATTAAAGAGACAGAAAATGTGAACTAATAAACATGAACCTTTTTTTTTCAACTTCTCTTTAAGAAGGGAATCAGTTTAAATAGACACTCCAAAGCCAATCCCTTGGACTTAGTGGCACTTCAGGTGGGAACTCTGCCACAAACGGCTTTCTCCGGGCTAACGCGCAATGTGAGGTGCACAATACTGAAGGTCCCCAGCACCAAGGCAAGACTTCTCTCGCTGACTCAGCAGCCTGGGACAAAGATTTCCTTCAGGAAGATTAAATCTGACCATTTCCTCACTTCTACCATGCATTCCAGGATTCTCTGAAGAGAATTCATTTTTGGAATTCATTGTTTAAAAGAGATGACTGAACTTCAGGACCTGTCTTCATCCATTTGAAACACAAACCTCTGCCTGGGAGAAAGGTTTTCCATAGTTACTAGACAACACGCACCAAGCTAAGGAAGAAGACACTAATAATTCATAAAGTATAATTAGCACCAATCATTGGGTATACACAAGCTTGGGGTCTCTCTCTGCCCCCCTCTGTTTTCACCTTGATAAGTTCTTTACAGCCCATGAAAGGGTGAAGTGGCTCTAGAAACCACACTCGCCATTTGTGGCCTCTCTGCTGCTGCTGCCCTTTCTGAGGAGCTTGGTTTAAGTAAAAGTGCTTCCGATGCCACCTAAACTGAGTAACAACGCACGTGCAGATTTTTTATTATCCCGCCAAGGGCATTTTATTTTAATTATTTGTGGCAGAGATAAGTTAATTTGATCTATCCCTTCCTGCTGCCACGTAAGCATGGCAGCCTGCATAGCCCCTCCCTGCTGAGCTGGCAGAGGCCAGAGGCCACCGAGGTGCACAGAGTGGCCGAGGAAGATGCCAGGCGCCTCTGTGTGGGTGCAGGCGCCGGGGTGGGTGTGGGGCTGGGGAAAGAGGACACCCTGGGAGCTGGCACTGAAGCAGGACAGACAGGAAGATGCTGCTAAAGGAGAAATTCCAAGGAATAATTTTGGGGTTTTTGTGAAGCTTTGCCCTGTGGTGACCTGCCTTTCCCCCTTTTGTTCTAGTATGCATTATGATAAGTACTTAGTTATTAAATCTTTTAACATCACAAGGAGCAAACAGCAAGCAAGATTATCCTGTGCACTAGTGAAATTGCACAAGCAGTCCACCTGCCATGCGGGGACCCAGCTGCCCCCTGCAACACACAGCCTGCAGAGTGCTGCTCCTCCTTGGGGACCTGCGGGTGACAGGCGGGAGCCACAGGAGGAGCTGGGGAAGCACTCTAGTCACAGACACTGTTTGAAAAGTATCTAGATTTGAGTCTCTACTGTACATCATGAGGTGACACTGACAAGACCTACGCAGAAGGCGGCGCAGTAAGCATGGGAGGGACTGGGAGGAAGCCGGCAGCGGAAACCCTTCCTGTGCTAAACAGAGCTCTGTGCTGATGGGAACTGAGATCTGGACCAGCGTCAGAATGGACTCGCATTGTTTTGGGTCATGCAGCTGCGCGGATGTTTTATTTCTTCACATAAAAATCCAGCTGCTAAGAAGTAAGAATGAAAGATGCAAGAGAATTTTTAAAGGATAAACGTATTTATGTGCTACTAACATTAAGAAAAGAGAATGCGTAACGGTCTTGATGAGAACTTTAACACTGGGATTTATCAAACAGAAGCGCAGCTGGTGTAGGGAATGGTGTTCTCCAAACCCCGCAGAAGAGGAGAGGGCAGGGCGTGTGCTTCTCGGGCTGCTGCAGGGCAAGCTCGCCCTGAGCAAGCTGGCTCCCCTGCCTGAGAAGAGGAACCTAGTTTTTCACTCAAGGCAATGCTCATTCTGCTGTTTTTGCCAATTTTCTCGTTGGAGATATTCCAGAAAAACATTGCTTCTCTATTACAAGTGTCCAAGGATTAAACAGACGTGGGAAAGTGTTATTTATCTGAAGTCGTCCAAGAAGGACATAACCAGCCTCTCATGTGTGATGTCTCAGCCAGGAGTGGTGGGGCACACTTAAAATTCTAGCACTCGGGAAGCTGAGGCAGGAGAATTACCACAAGTTCAAGGCCAGCTTGGCCTGTCTAGTGAATTCAAGACTAGCTTGAACTACATAGTGAGACCCTGTCTCAACAATAAATAAATAATAACATATGATGTTTGGATGTAACCAGCAGGTTGCATGAACTGTTTTAAAGGTACTGTGCATAGGAAAGCCTTGTCTGACTTAAAGATCTCTCCCCTCGGGTCGAGAAGCCAGAGAAGGAGAGGAGTCTTGAGCTCTGGCACCTGAAAAAAACAACCCAAAAGTCTCTGAAAGCTAGAATCACTTTATAAGTTCCAGCTGATGATGGCCAACTCAGCTGGAAAAGTCTCTGGTGTGTAATGACTCATTATGGTCTCTAAAATGTGAAGACAGTCTCTGCGGGGCTGACCACACTTCCTCCAGAGCTCTCTTTGCCATGTGTAAAGAGTGTCTCCCAGTCACACAGGCAGAGAAGCCGCAGGTGTGTATCTTGACTCAGGTCAACAATTGCAACAATTGAAATAATCCATTTAATTGGAATAGAGTATTTCGACTGTCACAGACTCATCTGGCATTAGAATGCTCTCAATGGCAGATTGTTCTGTGAAAGTCTAATTGCAGAAATGGTTCCCAGATTGGCAAACCCTGACGAAATGAAATATTCTGTGACATGATGATTAATTTCCAACTTTTTAAATTGACTCATTATAAGCAGATATAGATACATAGATATATAGATATATTTTTTTCTGTCATTCAAGTAAACTAGTTACCTCTTTCTCCATTTGCAATCCTTCTGCTCTAATATTTCTTTCAAACACTTCTCTCTTTTCAGTCTGGGGGCTGGATTTTCTGTACACAAGAATGTAGTCAATTCGACACTTCCCATCTCGAAAGTAAAGTCCATTTAACTTGTTTTTGTCCCGCACTGTCTGCACACAAAGAGAAAGCAACCAGCTGATAAATCTTGGTTGCAGGTAAGTGGCGTTGAAAACAGCTAAATGCACATTTCATTGTGTTTTACTAAAATTATATTTTCTTTAATAGAAATATAAAGAGGAAACACATTTACATTAAGACTACATGTGTTGTAAAACTATTTTCAGAGCAAAGGAATAAAAAAAAAATCATAGGACTTTAGGAACGTGACACCTCTGGTACAGCAGAGGTTTGGGATTTCAATCAGCCTCAGTGGTCTCAGCAATTTTCTACATCCATGTGTCTCAATTTTTCTTTTCTTTTTTTGCTCACAAGAAGAAAAACATTTAACTTTGTTGTTTGGGGGTGCACGTACATAAATACACACATAAAATACTTGAGACAAATTTTCACAAAGCAATATTTATCCTTTCTATTTACATACACCCTAATGTTAATTTTCCATGGCATGAAAAAGTAATAATTGGAGCTCGTACCCTCCAGGGAGGTTGTCGCTGTAATTTGAAAAATACTTTTCTAATTCATAAGTGGGAGGGTGACTCTAGGCGTTCGTTTGATTATTACACCTCATAACTCATACAGAAGTTACAAATATTATGCTGTGGTCATTAAATATTACATAAAATAGAAAAGAGCAGAGGGCGTGGGCTGAATTTTCACCCAGGCTCCTGGGGCTTGTCATAAAGATGGCACTAAAGGAGGTTGGGCGTGGCTGGAGCCTGGTTTCTCAGGGTACTACCGGCCATAGGAAGCAAAGCCAGCCAAACAGAAGTGGGGGGCTGTCTCCTCCCTCAGCTACAGGATAATCAGCTCCAAACAGCAGTAAGGAGGGAATTGTGGTGAACCTCCACGGCTGTGCTACAAACTGTTTTCTTCTTTATGTATTTATTTGCGTTGCTGAGAATCTAACCCAAGGCTTCATGCATACTTCATAAGCCCAGAGCTACAGCCCAGCCCAAGAAACTGCATCAGAAACGTGCCTGCAAGCTCACTCCCCGGAAAACCTCAGCGGAGCTCTGAAGCACCCGGGCCGCTGTCTTGGCCTGTGCGGCTTCGACTGTGATTGACTCTCACAGCCCAGTGAGTCTGGGTCTCCTTGAGCAAACATTTCCTTAGCAATTCTTTACCAAGCAAGTAAACGATTTTGCTCTCTTGGTACTTTGAGCAGGGGTGGAGCTCGGTGGTATGGTGCTTACTTAGCATGCGTGAGGCTGGTGAGTTTAAATCCCAGGATCATGAATAAAATAAGATAAAATAATAGGCCCGGGGAGGAAGGTCACCCCAAGCGGAACAATGACCTGCGCCACCTTCAGCAAAGCCCTAATCTTTCTGAGGTTGCTCCCTCATCTATAAACAAGGGGTGAGAGTAGCTGCTTTCAGAGTCCCTTTCCACGTCCCTTAACTGTGCCACATCTTGGCAGCCCACGTATCTGTGTGACCAGAAACTGGCAGAATGAATCTGTCCTCAAGAAAAATCGGACGTGGATGGTTCTGGACAGCGTCTTGGGGGAGAGGTCTGCAGAGCTTGGTAGGAGCCAACAATGCTCCCGTTTAAAGCTGTCGTGCTTCCCGAGCTCAGTGAACTCTGTAGTAACAGGAGCATCAGGGCCACAAGGCATGTAAGTCCCTCAGGCTGTGTGTGCCTGTCACCTGTGCCTCGTGCATGAACAAAGGAAGCACTAGACTCTCAGGAGACGCAGCCTGCACAACAGCAAACGCCTCCACAAGGCTACTTCTGTGTCTGAAGTGACCCCGGAACAGATGGGTCTATTTACAGCTGCAGGGAAGTTTCCCGATTTCAGGGGCTTCAGACAACACCATCTCCGGCAGGCAGCACATTTTAGGTCTCTATTCTGTGTGACAGGGAAATTTATATTGCATCCTTAGAAAGCTTAGGTTTTATTCTTTAACAGCACCCAGCAGGTAGATCTTAAATTCACATGCACTTTTAAGAATTTTCCTTTGCTTAACTGAACTGTCTGTAGGGATAAGAAGGTAAGCACGCCATCCATCCTTCCTGAGCGCAGATAGATTTTGAATCCCTGAGACATGCCAGAACTGTGGAGGCATTAGAAGTATATTTTATATTGAACCAGTTTCTTGCTTCCCAGGAGTCTATAGTTTGACGAGATTCTGACTTTTAAAAGTCCATTACAAGACACATCACATGTTCCAACTCGAATCAATAATTCTACTGTTAAGAGCTCACTCTCTTACCTCTCCACCTGCCTCTAATCTGCTGGCGTCATCCGAAGTACTGGTCAGGTTTCCCGGGTGAAGGAGGGAGTCGTCATCTTTGCAAGGACTATTGACAGCTTCCAATTCATCAAAAAGGATATTGACATCCTTGGCCACTGCAGTCAAAAGAAATATATGGAAAGTGGGATTAGGAATCCGAGATCTTGAAACCAGCACTAAAAGAGAAGACATTTTCCTTGGGTTTTATATTCCTCATTGTTTCAGTAACACCCTGAGTGACAGGAATCCCATTTCCTAAGGGAAAAGATGCCAGATATAAAAATTATTTGACCAAACCCTGGCAGGGCATTCATTAGGCAAGATTACCGGCCACAGGAAGCAATGCTCAGTACCTCCATGATATCAATGTAATTTGTTTTCCACAGTAGTAAGTATGTTGAACTTCCCTTCACGTAGATGTTTAGCATCAGCTACTTTCTTTGAAGACTTTTAAGAACTTATTTTGTGGTTTGGAGATAACCCAGCTTGTTTTGTTTTAATGAACTTTATTATGTTTTTCATTGAAGTGCTATTCAACCTGCTAAGCGACACTTACATGGGCTTAGTGGTTTTTTCTTCCTCTGTTATCTCTCAAAGGCCAGAGGAATCCACACATGACAGTGAAATGTGCAGTTAGGTTTTCTTCTTCTGCTGATGAACTGAAGTAATAGCGGGAGGCACTCAGGGCCCCCCTGCCCAAGGCTGTGATGTTACCCTCAGATCCATGCACAAAGGGTGGCGATCAGACATCTAGGGACAGATTAGCAGGCTGAAAGTCACAGAGCCTTGCAAAGCTCAGAGTTCAGCACAGGTCGGGGAGAGAAGGTGATGCCCCAACTCCCTTGGGGCCAATCCAGTAGCTCACTTTTCATTCAGATGCCTTAAAAACAGCCATGGGTTTACACACTGCCAAAAGCTGCTACACAGAAAGAGTTCATGGAGACCGGGCCCTGCTTACCAAGCACATGGTATCTGTTCTTTCATCCAAAAATGTTTTAGGGATAAACACATGGCGTGAGGCACAGAATCGAGTGACAGTCACACTCGGGATGAAGGTGACATGACTCTCTGCCTTTCTGGCTCAAATGTCAACAAACTAAAGAAATATATACTGTGCATGCTCCCCAGGGAAGAGCAGAGCAGGGCAGAGGTGGGATCTGTGGACCATCTCCTTGCAAGGGGCGATCAGGCTCTAACTGCAGGAAATTCATTGAATTTTTCAAGTTTCTTTTTTTAAGTTTGTAAAATAAAATAGACAGGAGAATAAAGTGCAAAGATACTTGCTTGCTACTGTGATAAGCCTGGTCACCACCCTCTTCCCAAAGGTAACCTGGTTTCTGGAACCTCGAGGGTATTTTACTTTGTGTTGCTAACGGGTTAGAAAGGTTATTAAACCAAAAATTGTCAGAGATACTGCCCTGGGTCACAGGGTGGGCCCAGCGTAAGGACAAGGGTCTTTAGAAGCTGGAGGCAGGAGTCAGGATCAGAGCAGAGGCCAGAAATGCTGTGCTGTGTCTTTGGGAGGTGATAGGGCCATGAGAGGAGGGAAGCAGGTACCCTTGTAAGACAGAGAAGGCACAAGACCGACTCTCTCCCCGAGTCCCCAGGGAGAGGCTCGTGGACACCTTGATTTTAGGAATTCTGACCCCCCAGAGCTGTAAGGGAAGAACTGAGAGTTCTGAAGTTGCCAAGCTTGTGATAATTTAATACAGCATTAAAGTCACTGATACACTTAGACCATGAGGCTACAGAGATGAAATGTCGGGGTCTCTGCCACAGCCAGGTGTAGGGGCACCTACTCTGTATCCAGTCTTCAAGGACAGGGACCGGGGAAGTGCAAGGCACTTGGGGTTTTGCGAGGTGTCGAGATCAAAGACAACTTCCCTGACCACCCCAACCCCTGTAACAAGGCTCCACCCCCTGACCCTTCCCTCCTCAGGATTCATTTCCTTCCTGGCATCTGTAATTCCTCTTGATTCATTTGTCTCCTTGTTTATCTGCTGTTTGCCTTTTTTTTTTTAAATGCAGTTCCTGAGGAGAGGGGAGAGACCTATCTGTCTAGACTGTCTGCAGAGGCCATGTACAGAGTAAACCCTCCACTCCTGGCTTCTGCATGACCAGATGCTGGCTGTGAGGTGGCCACGGTCCAGTGATAACCGAGGGCTATTCTGCTCTGACTCCACACGGTCTTAGGCCTCTGCATGTACATTTCTCCTGCCATAATCCTTATGCACAGATGAGGATGCCGCGGGTTTCAAGCACAGTGATCAAACCTCCAGTGTGTACTGCTGAGATCCAGATGGCTTGAGCTACATATAGAGTGAGCAAAGTCCAAACAGCCTGCTGCCTACTGCAAACTCTGCCACTCCACCATGGGCACGTGTGCTTTTGTTTTCTCTCTGGTGAGATGGACCTAGAATCTTTCCAGCAGGGCAGCTAATAGACCTTGAATCTGAAACATCCCCCAAAGGCCGGTGTGTTAAAGGCTCAGTCCCCAGCGTGGCCTAGTGGAAAATGGCAGAGACCTGAGGAGGTGAGGGCTTCCAGTCACAGAGCCCTCATCCTGAGGTGTCCAGACCTCAGACCCTTCCTTCTCCTCTTTTTCTCACTCCAGCAATGAGACAAGCAGCTCTGCTTTGTCACGAGCTTCGTATCACAATGTGCTGTCCTGTGGACTGACCAAGTCAGGAGCCAAAAAAACCCTTTTCTGTTCATAAACTGAGTGTGCATTTCTTACAGTAACGGAAAGCTGACTGATGCAGTAGCCAAGAAGATGAAACATGATAATGGACATATTCCTAGTGTGGCTGACACCCAGCAGACTCACAAGAAATGTCAGTTTGTCGATTCGAGACTCTTGAACTTTTAAAGTTATCATCTTATGCTTTTCAGTACAAGAAGATAAAGAGGCACTTTGCAAGTTGGAATGGTTGTTACTGAGAATGGATTGGGATGGGGAGTGAGAGACCTGGGGAAAGCTGAAGAAGAGGCCAGGATTTGTGTCTAGATGGCAGGAAGGAGACTCTCTTCATAGTCCTCTATGCAAACCATGAGCCCTGCCCTCTCCTCTTGCAAAGGATAGGCAGTGACTGGTCACCTGTCGGCATTACTTTCCACGTGGACAATCCATTCGATAAAGTTCGCCACAGCTGGCTCTCCGCAGGGACTGATTTTGTCTTTCAGGTTCCACGCAGCAGAGTTTGGAAAGATTTTTTAATTGTTTCTGGACAGAGCAGGGTGGTGCAGTGGGAGAGACAGAGGCCAGGGAAGCTGTTAAACAGCCTGTAACTCACAGGGTAACCTCAAAATGGAGACTTACTCTGCTCTGTAGGTCAATACGGGAAGCCTCCCTAATCTCTCGTTTGGCTTCCCGCATTTTCAATTACCTGTCATCAACTGCAGCCCAAAATGTCCAATGGGAAATTACAGAAACGAACAACTCCCAAGGTTCACAGGCTCACCGTTCCGAGTAGCATGACGACACTTCACATCAGCCCTTTCCTCACTGCCTGGGAAACGAAGCATCCTTGTGGCCAGGGTACCCCACTCTGCATGCGCTCCCCCCGTCAGTCACTGGATGTCCGTCTCAGTTATCAGCACGGTACATGGGGCTTGAAGTCATCCAGCTTTCAGACATCCGCCAGGACACTCAGGATATATGACGGAGGCTAACGGAGAGCCAGAGGAAGGTGAGGACTGGGAAACCGCTCTGCAGTGAAAGCCCCGCGACTGCATCCTAGAGACAGCCACCAGCGTGAGACAGAGGGAAGCCCGCGCTTTTGTTGCCACTGCCCATCAGAGTTACTTTCTGCAGGTCCTTGTGGGGGATGCAGCCGCCAGGGTGCTCAGGGGAATCAGCACCTCATGCTGATCGTTAGAGAATAAAGTGTATCAGGGGTCTTCGTTATCTGCCAGCCTCTCAACGGTTTCCACAGAGATTGAGGATTCTCAATTGTTATGAACATGCAGGAAAACATGTAGTCAGTAAGAATACTGTGAAAGATATTTTCTGATACTGTTAGCTTTACATACAAAGTGGATTTTAGGAACAAAGTGCAGCATTCTTTGATGAAAACCTACATCTTTACCTTGGAGGTAAAATAATTTGTTCGTTCAGTGAGTATTTATTTCATGCCCGCTGTGGCCAGATTCTGCAGGGCTAGGATTGGGGCTAGAACTGGGTACATGGCAAGCGTGGCCCTGGCTCTCAAAGCCCTCACGGTCCAGCCACGGCAGGAGCAAGGCCTCTATGCAGGACACAGGCATCACAAGGTCATTTGTTAATGGCTTCCACCGTATCCCTTATACTTTTTGCTCAAAAGGAAAAATGTTTGATAATTGTCTGCCTGCTATTAGGCTCACTAAATGAGAAACAAAGCTAAATGCTCTGAAGAGTCAGTTAAGAATAACAAGAGGGCATTTCTGAAATCCCAGCTCTCTGGGAGGCTGAGGCAGGAGGATCACAAGTTCAAGACCAGCATGGGCAACTCTGCAACTTAGTAAGACCTTGTGTCAAAATAAAAAAAAAAAAATTAAAAGGACTGAGATATAGCCCAATCTTCAGTACAAAAACCCAAACCAAAACAAAACAAAAAAAACAAGGAATGAGAGAGAGAGAGAGAGAGAGAGAGAGAGAGAGAGAGAACACAAACTCCATGCCGTTCCAGTCGGGTGTCTGCATTGCCTTCAGAGTCAGGATGGGCTAAGTGGATCCACAGCGGAGCTAAGGTATGTCAGAGCAGGGGACGCCATGCGTGGGGAGGCCGGGAGGCCCCAGAGGGCTCTGCACTGCAGGAGTTAGGCTTAGGCGGAACAGCGCAGCAGGGACTCCAAAGGCTAAGCACCAGTCAGGCACCTCAGACTTCCAGGGAGACGAAGTGTAAACCGGGCGCGTGAGGAAAGCATTGCGTTCAGCACCGCGAAGTGAACTTCGGAGGGAGGGCATCCAGGCTGGGGACCAGCACAGCGGACGGACAGGGACCCCGGAGGCAGGTGGACCCCAATGTTCTTTTGGGTGAGAAGGCAAATTTACTCTGCTAGCACCGACCGAATATTTACAGTGTGTCAACCCTTCCTCTAACGAAAATCATTTGGGGTCTTGGTGATTGTTAATTCCTTAGAGAAAAGAGATCGCAAGGACTGTGATAAATAGATTACATAACTAATTAGGAATTTTTTTCTGCCATTTGTCCCCGAGCCAGCACTTTGAGTTAAGCACTTAGGGAAAAGCAGGAAGCCCCGTGAGTCGGTGGGTGGGTGAGAAGCCTTTGGCTTCCAGACTGGGAGGCAGTGCTGTTATGACGATGAAAAAAATCAACACAAAATGTGTTTCAGAAACAGTGTAGAAAAAAGAAGGAAATACTACCAAACACCAAAGCGTGTGATGACCCAGGTTATTTTCTTTAACGCTCTCTTATTTCTCAAATGCAGCAGGCTAATCCCACCTTGGTACAGTACTACAGTACAGGGTACATTAACCTCAGTATTTCCTGATGCAGACAAAATAAGGTGGATTTATAGGCCTCGGACGAGGACAGAGGACTGTGCAGCATAACCCAGGTCTCTCAATTCACTCTCTGAGTGCCGGTGCATTATACCACTTTTGTCCTAAGTTTGAAATTATTACACCAGACACTCAGAATTCTGAAAGCCTTACATACTGACCTCAGAGCGTCACTCGGAAATACACAAGAAAATGCCTTCATAAATAATTCAGAATGCAAAAAAAGAAGAAAGGATAAGAGGCTGCTAATGCCTTGATCTGAATTCTTATTACATGGTCTTATAACGAGTCCACCTTGGTGTCTACACTGGGTTCTCTCAGTCAGGGCCTGATTGACATAAGGGCCAGCAAGTGGGAGAAGCTCACTATGCATCCTACAATGCCATCTAACAACTGCGAACTGTTGTCGTTACATGGATTGATTGTCACTTTCCTTTTTGTAATCACCTTACTGATAATACCTGAAAGCCTTTGTTTCTCCTTAAATGCAAAGAAAGTGGTAAGCAAGACAGAGGCAAGGGGACTGCAGTTTGGGGACTGTCCAGCTGATTTTCTCATTTCCTCTTAGAACATCCTGTGAGACAGCCATGGCAAAGGGAAGCCAGGTTCCTGAGGGCTAAGTGGGCTGAGCAGAAAGTGGCAAAGCTGAATTCACACCCAGTTGTGAATCCGTGGGAAGCATTCTCCTGTTCTGACCTGCGTTTGGCTTTCAAGAACAGGAAGTCAGTTAACTGCCGAGCAACTATCTGGTGGCTGTTTTACACGATCTGAATAAAGCTAGCCTCTACTGCTGCAGCCCAACAGGCTTCCCGCCTTTGAAACTTTAACAAACAGATCAAATTGAATGTTTTTAAAAATTCAGAGGAAAACACAGACTGCAGAGCTCTGAACAGCATCTTAGGCTGAGATGTGAGGAGGTAAAGTCCAGCCAGCGTTTATCTACAGTAGCAGCACCAGGGCTCTGTAGCTATTCGGTACTCTTCGAATGCAGACAGCACTATTGCAAAGGCACAGGCTGCCTGGTTACAGAGAGGAATAAAGTGGGACCCAATTTAAAGCACTTAAAATAAATAAAGTGATCAGAAAGTTACGCTTCCTGAACTCTTTTCACTCCTTTCCAGTAAAACTAGTAGTTGTCAAGGTGAGGCCCCTGGGAACCCCAGGATCTTTGGAGGAGAATCATGGGTATGGAAAGAGCAGAGAAGAAAGTAAATGGGCAAAGCTCCACTTAACCAAAGAGCTATATTTCTCTCTCATGTACCAAAGTCGTATGTTGAAAATATATTCGGAGGAAGAAAAGTTCTATTGCTTTGAAATAAGTTTAGAAATTTATGCTAGTGGATTTGGGTAACAAATGAATATGTCAACATCTCCCTAAATGAAACCTGGCATTTTAGTTATCGTAGACCTAACAGTAGGCAACTTCCCTATGCCAGGGAAAGTGCTGTGGAATATTTTTGTTACGATTTATATCTAAAATGTCTCCCCCAATAGTTTCATGTGCTCCAAGGTGGAGTTTTTGCAAGGCGATGGGATCACAGGGGCTCTAAGTTCATCTGTGGACCAATCCATTAGTGAGACTGTAACTTGGTGCCATTATTAGGAGGTGATGGAGACTTAGGACGGGGGCCTAGTTGAAGGAACTGGGTCATAAGACATTGGGGCCTGCACTGTATCTGGTCTTTTCTTTTCTGTTTTTTTTTTTTTCCTTTTTGCTTTTTGGCTGCTGTGAGGTGAGCAGATTTGCTCCCCAACACCTTTCTGCCATGATGTTTCTAAGTTGGTACCAGAAGACCATGGACTGCACCTTGCAAAACCACAAGCCAAAAAAAAATTTTTTTCCTCCTCTAAATAGTTTACCTCAATTATTTTGTTATGACAACAAAAGCTGACTAATACACATTGAAATTTTTTAAAATGTCTTTGTAAGTGAATAAAAAAGAATCACAGGATTTAAAAAGATGTATGGCCATTAAACATATGCCATTGCCTTGCCTCTGCTTAGTAAGGGTGATGTTTACACAACAACCCTAGGCTTGCTCTCAGTGGCTCTGCAAAGCACCAAAATCACTGACTCATTAGCACAGTGTTTGCTGTGCAGAGCTTTTCCCGCTGCTGCTTGCTTCCAAAGCAAAAGCATCTTGGTTACTCCTTTAACAAGGCAGATAATGACGGCATCTTTTGCAACCCTGGGAACGATATTTAGAGAAAAGCAGTGAGCTACATTCAAGCTTTGCTCATAAGCCTTGTACTCTCTTACAGTGTGAAGTGAGGTCAGTGATGTCCTGCACTGAAGAGCCTCGAAGTCTCCTGACCATAATTTCCCCCCTTTGGAAAGAGCATGTACTTTGGCTTCAGGCAAACCTAAGTTTAAATGCCAGCCCTGCCTCTAGCGAGCTGCTGGACTCGATAAAGCTTATTTGAACTTTGATTTCTTTACCTTTTCGATGGTCATAATAGCACTTCCCAGAAGAAACGTTGTGAGAAACGAAGAAATAGATGGCAGCCGACACTTACATGGTATTACCACACACAGGGACTGTGCTAAGCACTCTGTGTATGTTTATTATAACCACTGTGTTGTTTATCGATGCGAGAATTAAAGCAAGAGAAATTAAGACTAAATGAAATGACAAAGTAAAAGGTCAACTGTAGACTCATCACACAAGACTAATACATGCCAATCCCCATCCCCTCCCCTCTGCAATGGCGGGACCCCACAGGTTAAAACAGGAAACTGAAGCTCAAGATGTTCAATTCACAGTGACTCATGGGGAGTCACGAAAGAGATGACGCAGCTCCTCAGCTGAAAAAGCACAAACCGGTGTCAGTGTAGGCACAGCTGCGTGGTCACGCAGGCGCACATACAGGCACAGAGGGTCCAACCATGGGCACCACAGCCCAGTAATCCTAACCCAGGAGTCTCATGCTGAAGCCTGATATTTTGCCCTTTTCTCTCCATTAGAAACTAACAGGCTGTGACACAGGTCTGTCTTCCAGGGCAGGGACGCCCCCCAGGAGCCCCTAGAGTATCATCTGCCTGTGCTGGGAACTATGGTAGGAAACAGCAAGAAAACAGCAAGAACAGTGAGTGACAAAGGCTAGAGGGTTGAACTGTTTCTAGATAGAGCCAAGTATTAATTTAAACCAAGAATTAAAAGTTTCAGTATAATCTCTGAGCGGTGATCAGTAAATGCAATCTAGTTACACACACACACACACACACACACACACACACACACACACTAAAGCTTGTTTGTGGATTGGAGAACTTAACACATGGTTTTCAGTCTTATTTAGAAGGCTACCTTTAAAAATGCACACCTCTTAAAGGTTCCGATTTTAAAACTTTGGTGCTTACAAAGCAGGGCTTTTAAAAAATTTAATTGACACTACAAGCATCATAAAGAAGGCACTGGTATCTTTCTATGTTGAAGGTTGGAATCTTGTTAGACAAACTTAAGAGTTAAGCACTGACCTGTGGCTTTAATATCATTACCTCAAATTAAACTTGCTTCCAAATTCCCATTCTACTGCTTTGTTGACAATTTAATTTCGGTCACTGCTGACATTCCCACTCTCATGCCTTACAAATCCAGAATGACACAAAAGTCCCAGGAATTTGTTTAAGAGCAGAATGTGTAGTGAGACCACTCAGACGTCCACAGGGACTGGCTGCTGTGGAGCCGTGCGCCTCCCAAGGCTGCCATCCACTTAGAAATATGTGTTAAACACCAACCCCGCTCCACGCTGCCCAAGTTACTGGGGATGATAAAGACACAGAAAGTGAGACTGCCACCTTCCGGAGCCTCCAGCACTCCTGCAGGATGCTGGGAGTCCAGCCCGCCTCCACCCACCCGGAGCCTCGCGGCTGCTGCAGGGCACTCTGAACCCCCTGCTCTCAGAGCTGGTCTGTTTCTGCTTCTGCCTAAGAATCAGACCCTTGGAAGCTCAGACTACAGAAAGCAAAAGCCAGTGACTGGAGGCAAAACTCCACTCAAACAAGAGTTCAAGGGACCTGGTTGAGACCTTGGGATGGGAGTGAAGGCTGAGAATAGAGAGGGAGGAACAGAACACCAGGGAGGAAAACACACACCAGCCAGTGATCCCTTACCCTGCGCTTCCACATAGAAAGGTCTGCGTCCCGGGAAGCAGTCAGGTTGTTTTCCTTTTGACCAGCACAGGATATTAGCTGTCAGTGGTTTTATTTTTCATAAATTGGATTTTGTACCAAAATGCTCCCCACTGCTCCCATGCCTATGCCTAGAACAGTGACTGGCAAATGGGCAGGTGAGATGGACAGACTAATGAATGGGTAAAACTATTTAGTTTTTCGTTATAAGGTTTACATCTAACAGGGAGGACCAGAGAAACAACTGGAGTGTGGCAGTCACTCTGAGACACTGTTGGTACAGAAGAGGTCTACCCAGGGCAGGCGCACTGCAGGGAAATATAATGACAGTGTGCTTTATAGTAGAGAAGCATGATAGGAACATTCTTGCATCTAAATATGAAAATGTAAGAATAAAATGGTTACAGATCAGAAGAGTTTATCTTTCTTAATAAGTTTGTGTGCAGCAGAGCCAAGTTTGAAATACAATTATCGATTTATTATCACACATTAACCATCAAGCTTGGGAAGCTGCACTTGGTTATTTCAACTTCAAAATAGAATATATAATTACTGAACATTCTGTGTCTGTCTCTGTCTCTCAACACACACACACACACACACACACACACACACACACACACTTCTATTCTAGCTTGATCTTGAAGGCTATACATGCATGGCCACAAAATTTTTAAAGAAGTACCGAAATTAAAAGGCTAAATCTTTCCATCATCTTAAGAATTTCAACAAAAACACCTGGGGAAGGGTTAAACTGATGTTCAGAATTCTGTATTCTTCACATTATTACTTACTGGTACCTCGAGCTTTCTAGAAACAATACTTTAAGATACATTCCCCCTTCAAAAACCACACTATGCATTTTTATACTTACAAATTACAGAGAACTGGCTAAATATATGAATTCTATTCAGAACCTAGGTAGAGATTAAAAGTACAAAAATGGCCTAAAGCACCAGGAAAGACCCAGCCAACCTGTGTAGACAGCTTCCCAAAGCTACTTAGCACAGAGCTTATTTTACAATAAGAGAATAGATTACTTCTCAAGCATTAGAAAATGTGAAAATCGATAAAGATCTTGATTTGCATTTTAAAGTGAAGTAAAATTCCCATTTTCTTATTTTGAAATTTAAATAGAAAGTACTCTTAAATTTATATTCTTCTACATTTTTATTTAAAAAAATCACCATTCTAAAGTATGGCACAGCTAACATCATGTACAACCACGTCTTTGTGAAGATCTCATAATAAAACATTCCCTTAAAAATCATCCTTTATAAACTATTAGGTCCTTTTGATATAAGTTCATTTAGACCCCCCAAAATTTATTAAGTTCATTTCCAGATTTACATGAAAGTACATAAAAGCCAGCCTTTAGCATTTATTTTAAAAATATTTAAAACTTTTGAGCATTTTACAACCTATAATCTTTCAAATCAAATGAAATAATCACACAACTTTCTAACTTTTGTTTTTCTAACTTTTCTAAATGATTTTTCTCCTTGATGTCTAATGATTTCCTTTTTATTCTCCTGAGCGGGTTGGGGTTTGCTCTTGCATACTCAGTAACCAAACACAGGGACTGTCGGCCAGCACGAGTGGCTCTTGCACTCTTCATTAGAAATATTTATTTCAAAAGCAGGTTTATCGTCTTCACTTTCAGGATCCCTCACTTACACCCTGAATTGAACACATTCCTAGTAAAGGAATCACCAGACCATTTAGTCTGTTCTCCACGTCTGCAGAGTTATTTTGTGACTAAATTTTTCCCATGTCCCTGGGGGGCGACCCACTCATAAAATGGAGCTATTACCTCAGGAACTTAAGAAAGTAATATAGTATGTAAAGCAGATAATGACTGCTAACAGGATAACATTATCAATAAGAACATTCCTACCAGGCTAGGGATGTAGCTCAGTGGGAGGGCATTTGCCTAGCATGCCGCAGCAGACCTTGGGTTAAATCCCCACTATCAGAAAAGATAAATACAATCAGTACAGAGATGCAACATCCCAAAACTGAAAGTAGAAAAAATGCCACGGTTCTTTGTGCAGGGGTCTTCATATCCAAACCCCTCAAATATGACACTGAAACTTCATTCTTTGGTAGTAAGAGAGGAGTTCTATCTTGCACAATTAGTTTTTTGATCATGAAACTTGAACCTAATGACTTACCAATGCTAAATCTGCAATTTGGGCAAATGTTTTATTACAATAAAATTCTTAGTGAAAATTATAAAGTACAAATAAAATAGTCCAAGGAGAGCTAAGCTTGATTGATGAAAATCTTAGAAATGAGGGGTTCACTTCTGAGACATGACCCTTGTCGGAAGCTTCCAATTAATTATAATTAATCAAGGAACGTAAACATTATAATACTTGAAAATTTACTAACTGTACAAAATGTGTAATTTGGCTACAGGGTTCTTCAAAGACCCCAATATTATGTGGCTCGGTTTCACAAAGTAAACTCCCATTTAGCTGTCTCTTCTGATCTTGAAATTATGTTGTACATCATTCTATCTCTTCTAGGACATCATATGATTATTAGTTTTTTAAGCTCGACATCGAAGGTTTCTGCTTTTCTTACCCCCATCCCCAATGCTACCATGGTTTCTCCTAGCATGATGAATGTAAAATTGGAGAGAAACTTACTTTCTTGGATTGCATTAAGAATCTCTGAAAAGTCCACATCCCTCCTTGGGCCATCAGGGAGTCTTTGCATATCCAGCTGGTGGCCTTGCAAATCCACACCTCCTTCTGGAGAAATGAAAGATATTCATGGAGTTTGCATCAGATATCGGAGAGCCCAGCGCTCAGGCCCAAGGAGAAGTAAGGTCAGAATTCAGATAAACAACTTAAAAACAAAGGGCAACAACAGCAACAAAACAAAACAATAACCAAAAAAGAAAATGAGGTACATAGACATTCCGTTTGTTCCTTATGGAACAAAAAATGTTCACTTGTATTTAAAAAAAAAAACTTCAATTAATATTTTTTTACACTACAACATGCTTCATAGTGTTTACTGATCATTTCCTGCTTGGAAAAGATAACGTGTTAACCTCCACTCCAGGACATTTAAAATTCCTTTCAGTTGCACATGGATAGAAAGTGACATTCAATACAAATACTTTATACTACCATTTTCTTCCAAATCATAATAATTCACTCTTTAGGAAGGAGTTAATATTGACAATTACAGAAAACAAAGTATCGATATTTTTCCCCTCATTCTTGGGCCTCCCTGTCACATTCTTTATTTTTTTTTAACTATCCCAGAATCTTTTTATTTGTTCTATGAAATAACTATACTCTTCGCATTAGGTTTGAGTGATGAGTTTGGTGTGTTGTAAACAAAGGTGGTCTCTCACTCTGGGAGGCTGAGACAAGAGGACTGCAAGTTTGAGCCCAGCCTAAGCAGTTTGGTGACTTAGTGAGACCCTGTCTCAAAGTAGAAAGAGCTGGGGACATAGCTCAGTGCAAAGGCCTGGGGGAGAAAAGTTCTTCTGCTGTTCCATATACTTACAGAACATTTTAGGAAGTCAAAGAACCAAGACATCAAAAAGCAGCTTCATCACTGACAATAATACACCTGCTGAATGCTTCTTAATCGGTCAGAACATCTCCAGTTTGGGGAGTTAGCAAAAGCAAAAAGCCAGTGCTAAAACAGACACGGACGTAGCCTGGGGAGTGCAGTGAGCCATGCCCTAGCTGCCTGTGTCTTCCCAGAAATAATCTTTCCCCAAGCTCAAAAAGTAGACTTCATCTTATCATTCACATTTCTAAAGCTCAGGAAGGAGACACAGTCACTGTGTTAGACGGACGCTCATTTTAGGAGGGAAACTGAGCATTAGGTGGGCAGAGTTCTAGCACTTGGAACGCCACCTGGCACACAGCAGGCCCCCAACAGACGTGGGCTAGATGAATGAATGAGGCCGTGAGTAATCATGGAGCAAATACATAGGGCTGCAAGCTACCAGCTCGGGTCCTAGAGTCTCGGAGAACAGCATCCAAACTCTGTGAAGTCACCCTGGAATTCTCCAGAGCTTAAGTTTCCTCCTCTGTCAAACAGGGATGACAATTACAGCCTCGAAAAACAGCCAGGAGGGATAAATGAACAGTGCACAAAAAGCTCTTAGGTATCAGAGTCCATGATAAATGGAAGCTACCGTATTGCTATTTTTTCCCTCCACAATGAGCACCAAAGCAATGCTGGCATCCTACAGAGACCGTCTCGCTACTAGACAGGGTGTCATAAGCCAGTCCAAGGGGCCCCCGGGGGCAGACACGGTGGTGAACTTCGATGCCAAGTCTGTGGTTACCCGAGGGACAGCTTCTCAAACAGGACACACAAAGGACGCCTGCCCTCCTCCCCATGGGCAGATACTTCAAGGGCTAGAGAAAAGCCCTCCCGTGCCTCGGTCTCTCTGTCGGCTAGTCAGTCGCTGTGTTCTGTGCTCAAAGAGCTCCCAACAGCCAGAAGTAACCAACAGACTTCCGTGCAGCCATCTGCCAGGCTCCTGGAAAAGGAAGGGCCACTGGGATGGAGCAGGGAGCCCACAGCCACGCAGCCACTGAGGTGTACAGCGCGACCCTCCACGCCCTTACTGTTAGGCTTCCACACCACCCATGTCCAACCTGTCACAGTCACACACTGCTGGAAGAGACGGCGTTCACCAAATAAATGTAAAAGGACCCAACAGAATAACCCCATGTTCCAATCTTTCCCACCAAGACAAAAGCCATCACATGACTGAAAAAGCAGTCACTTCCTAGAAAGCGTCATACACAGAAGCTCAAGTTACTTACTCTCTGTCACATTCAGGGGCTCATAAACACTCCAGAAGTAGCTATGATTACCAGACAACTGCAGTCTTTACTACCTAAAACCTCATGATGCTTTAAACGTTTTCCAAGTCGGGGGCAGTACAGAAGTATAAGAAGCCACAAAAGAAGCAATATTAGGGGGTCATATAGGTCATTAAATTCCACACTTAAAGAATGTTCAGGAAATGAGAAAACAACGTAGACATTCAGCACTGCAGAAATAAGGGTGACAATTACCGCTGCACGACATAGGCACAGATACGTCCTAGGCATATTAAAAAAAACTAGACTAGGAAAAAGGACAGAAAGAAAATACATATTTCACCGGCTGTGAAATTATGGGCAGTTTTTGTTTTGTTTTATCCTTTATCTTTTCTGTATTTTTCACAATAAGCATAAAACATTTTTACAACTTTAAAGGCATTAAACAATTCAGACTGGAACAATGAAACATAACAATTACTTAGAGTTCGGAATTTAAGACCTAAAAGGCTACAGATATTACACTACAGATAGTAGAAATCCAACGCATAAAATTTTTGCAAATTAATGCAAGTCTTAAACTGTGTTAAGCAGTCCCACATTGCACGATGTAACGTCCTCTTCACGATAAATATGAAGATCATATTTGAAATCTCCAGTACGTAAGGTGTCCCTGCCTCTCTGTTCTCAAGTACAGAATCTACTTTCATGAAGAGGATTATCATGTCTGGGACTTCTAGTGCCTCAGTGACCTCAGTATGTGAAATGTGACATGTCTAATTGGTACTTTTGATATTGATTTATTTTTAGGCATATAGTTTTTGTTTGTGCCCAGGCTGGTCATGAACTTGTAGTGATCCTCCTGCCTCAGCCTCCCAAGTGCTGGCATTACAGGTTTGCACTACCGTGCTTGGCTAGGCATATAGTTTTGATATTATTTCTAAAATGTTAAGAATTTGAGTTTTCCCCATAGTCACAGACATCTTTGACCCCTGAGAGGGCAGGAGGATCACTGCAAATTTGAGCCTGGGCGACATAGCAAGGCCTTGTCTTAAAATAAAAAACAAAAACCAACACAAACAAATCCCACGAAGCTATAAGGCGCTAGATGGGTGGTTGAAGAGGTCATGATTTCAGAGTGGAGACTAAATTGCAGCTTCAAAGAGTCTCAGTAAATAAAACTCACCTAAGCGCCACACCCAGAAAACTAAATAAAAATGCTGGGTAAGAGGGAAGCTAAAAAGATGCCTCAAAGATGTGAAAAACACACTGAATTATTTAAAAAAATTAAAATGGCTCTAAAATCCATCCGACCTCCCAGCTGAGGTTCAGCTGATCTCACAGGCGATGAGGCAGAGTGGTTGTGTTCAATCCTTCACTGCAAATTCTGTGAGATGAGTAATGTTTAAAGTAAAACTCATCTTGATCATGGTATTTACATTTATTTGTTCATTTATTTATTGTCTTTCTGAGACGGGGCTCACTATGCAGTGTAGACCGGCCTTGAGCTCACTTTGTAGCCCAGGCTGGCCTCAAACTTGAGACCATCCTCCTGCCTCAGCCTCCCGCGTGCTGGGATGACAGGTGGGAGCCACCACGCCTGGAGGTGGGTACACTGAATAAGTGGCCTTCAGCGGGCAAATGACAGCTTAAATGTTAATGTTAGACTTTAGTCTAACTTGGATTTTAGTTATGCACAAGAGTAAAAGCAAAACCACAACGATAGCAATGGAAGAGCTCTGAGTGTGAGTTTCTCCACTGGCAAACATACCAGCGCCTGTCCCAACTCAGCTCTGCCAAACTCACTTCAAACTCTCCGCTTCAGGAAGTGTTTCTCCATCCTAATAAGGAAAGGCCATTTTTCCATCCACTGAACCCGTACTTATTTATATTTTATCTTTTCCTATATGCAGTTTCCATTTTTAAAAGGTAGGGAAAGCACTTAGCCCAGCGTAGAGCAGAGCAAAGTGAGAGACCCTAATTCTCCAGCTCGTGGCTGGCAGCCTCAACTGGACAGGGAGGGCTCATCACAGCCGCCCTCCCGCTCCCAAGCCTAGAGCGAGGCCTGCAGTAGCGCCTCTGTTCAGAGTGGCTTTGTAATGCAATTTCACATTATAGTAATAGATACAGACTATAAAAATGCCCCAGTTTTTCTTCCGAATCTACTATTTAAGGCTCCCAAGATGCCTGTGAAAGACATATGATACATCATCTGTTTTTACTAAGTCCTTAAAAATTTTACCAAATAATAAAACCTCAAATACCAAAGGGCTTAAAGTACAACCAACAGCTGCCCCTTTTATGATGCTAGTCTTGTCCCCAGAATGATCATTTTTAAGTTTCTGTTGGGTATTTATCCAGGAAATCAATATTCTTATTCTACTAGATTGCATTCATTTAATAACTTTAAAAAATTACTTAAAGTTCCATGTCTTGCTCAATAAAATCTAGATTTTTCTTATTTATAATTGCAAATCAACACAAAGTGGTATAAAATAGATTTCCACACTAAATTATCTGAATTTGAATTCCAATTTTATATGACTTTGAGCCATGAAATAATAAACCTCATCTTCCTCATTTATAAAATGGAGAGAATGAAAGTTTTGGAGGCTTTAAAAAGACTTACAGACTGTCTGTAGAAATAATTTGGCCCACTGTATTACATCAGGGTGGTTCACTAAAAAAATTTTTATGACATGCTCCTCCACAAAATGAGGGCCTATTTTAGTTAAGTCTGGGGCTTACAGTAAATAAAAACAATTTCGTAAAAAAAAAAAATCCTTTATGTTTGAGCTTAGAATAGTTTCTAAGAATAGTACAACAGAAACTAAGGAAAATCTGACAAATCAAATCTCACCTTGCCACGTAGCAGAAAAATGCAGAACACAGAAAGCAGGGGAAGGGAGACAAATGATATTTTCCATGATTTTTGCATATTGAGTGGATCTGAGCATTAATATTGTCTACATTCCACAAATCAAAAAAAAATGATAGTTCTTGTCCTGAGAGGTCCACTTAGTCCAAATCCTCACAGATAGCTTTTTTTTTTTTTTCCACAAAATGGGTCACAGTGATATTTCCAAACCTGAGCTTGATAGCTAAAATAAATCCTCATGTGTGATGTTTTAAATCAGGAGTTTGTTCTGATCTCCCCGCAGGTGCACCCCATATTCCTGTGACCGTGTTAGGCTAAAAACTCCATTCCGAAGGGAGGAAGAGGGCACCTTACTGCTAGCATCGCTTCCTGCCCCAGCCAGGCTCGAGACAGGAATAAACAGGTACCGGTTCTCCAAGGGGAATGTAAGGGTCACACACTGCAAAGACATCCTCGTAAAAAAGAAGCTATAATAAAGCACATCCAGACTTAAATTTTTAAAACATCTCTGAAGAGAAAGAAAATGAACTTCTGGCAGATCTGGAGTTGGAAACCTCAGACTCACATGTGGGATATGCATCTCAGGAATGATTGCACCCTCTCGCTTCTTGATTTCATTTCTGGAGCTCACCGACATCCACTTAATGTGCCCTAAGCCAGGGAGCTTCACAGTGGAGCACGGGGCATGGGCGCCATTGTGAGACACACCGAAGCTGTGCTCTTCCACATTCTCAGTGTTAAGTCGCTATTACGATGAATGGAGTGATGTCACCAGGCCATTCTTGTACAGAGAAGAAAGCTTGGCTTATGATAGCAGGAATGAACAGATTGACCTGCCCACGGTCATCACACCCAGGCTCACACTATTCGCTCAGAAGATTAACACCAGCTGGTCCTCACAATTCAGTCCCGGACTGGGTCCTGACTGGAGAAGCACATTTGGTAAACAGCAGGGAGCTGATTCTCAAGTCTAAAATAGAAATAATAATTCCGGTGCTTCGGGAAATAACGACCAACCTTCAGTGAAATTGCTTCTGCGCTTCCCAAGACTGGCACTATCCTGATCTCCCAGGTTGTGATACATCTGTGCCCTAAAAGCTGCGAGTAACACCAGGGACTTGGAATCCTACCAGCGGGGACTCCTTGGTGTCTTGCAGTCTCCTGGGGACTGAGATCTACAGCTATGATGACAAGGATTCTCACAGATGAGGGGAAGAGATGAGCTCACGATCAGTTATAGAGCAGAAAGTCCGAGGTTTTCAATTGTGCCACAGTGTAGGGAGATAGCATGTTTTTATTAGGGTATGTTTGCGGTGTATCACAGTAACACTTGTTCTGGAGGACTGGTACATGGACACAGTACACCAGTGTCATTTGCGATCCTTTACACCCCTCCTTACCCACTCTTCCACCCCTTCTCCATCTCAAGCAAGTCCGTCTTTTGGTTTCCTACCATTTTCCCTTTGCTAAACTCTTTGATTTGTTTGTGTTCTAGGTTTCACAAAAAAGAGAAGTCACACAGTATTTAACTTCCGGTAACTCTCTTAACTGTTAAGGGCTGCAGGCGAGTGTGGGAGGAAGATGCTCCTCACAGGATCATAACCCCCTAAAAACCAGGACTCTGCCCACCTGCCGCTCAGCTCTGGGCTTTGAACACTATGTAGCCCATACTAGCCTTGAGCTCACCATCTGTTATGGTTTGGGTCTGACTGTCCCCCCAAAGCCTCATGTGGTCATAGTGGGTGGGCTTTCCAGAGGTGGCTGGAATCTAGAGCATATGATTGATTCATGATCCCAAGCTGGGAGCAAGGGTGTGAGTGTTACACCCCACCTAGGGTGGGTAGCCTGAATACAATATAAGGGACAGAAAGAGGCTGGTCTTTCTTTCTCTCTCTCTCTCTCTCTCTCTCTCTCATTGCTTTTTTTTCCCACCACCATGAACTGTTGCCCCTGTGCCATGCCACCATGCCTTGGAGCCAACAGATTATGAACTGAAACCCCTACAGACTGTCAGCTAAATAAACCTGCCGTCCCTTAACTTGTGGGTGTTGGGTATTTTGTCTCAACAATGATAAAAGTACATCCTCTTGTCTTGGTCTCCTGTGTGCTGGGATTTCAGGCATGCACAAGCTTCTTAAATATAAAACTATTTGAAATAGCTTCAATGTGCCAGTTAATCTTAATTGTTGATGTAATGAGGTTAAGAGGTTCTTGGGGAGGTGGTCCATCAACCATTCATGCTCCTGGATGAGGGCCCTGTTAGCAACCAGGGCCCTGCTGGGGGCAAGGAGTCAGGGGGTGTGTTTCTCTCGGGGGTACATCTGGTCCTGGGGCTCTTTCCCTGGCTCTGCTTCTGGGCTGCCGTGATGCTCTGCTCCACCCCCCACCTCTACTGTGATGTTTCTGCGCTGGAACAAGCTGGCCATGGACTGCAGGTGGGAGCCCAATGAACCATTTCCTCCTCTAAACTGTGCATGGTATACCGGGCAACAGGGAGGCTAACATGCTCAGGTAGGAGAAGCAGTTTTAAATTCTGACAAACACACTGTTTTTCAGTACCGAGGTCCGAATAGAGGGCCTTTGCAGGGAGCTGCATCACCAGCCTGCTCTAAACTTTTTATTATTTTTATTTTTTAATTTGAGAAAAGGTCTTGCTAAGTTGCCTAAGCTGGACTTGAACTTGCGCTGCTCCTGCCTTGACTCCCAGAGGGCTGAGGTTACAGGTGTGGGCCAGCACACCAATCTCATTTCATTTTCTTTGTGGATGCCTTTGCTTTGGTTTCCCCCACTCATTTAGTATGCTCTAATGGCTGTCAAAAGGTTCTCCAGAAAATCATTCTGAATATATCACACAGGTCAAAATATGTGTGTATCTCTCTTGGCAAAGGAAAAAGAAAATGCAAATAAGGGAAGAATTTAGGATGTATTTTTAGAAAGCAATTTTATTACTCAGCAAATGATAGCAAGGGGCACCAATACCAACTGCCCACATTTACCAAGGCCCAAAATAGCTTGTTTTCCTAATAAGCACCACTCTATTTACTAAACTCACATCACATATATAAAATAATCCACTTAAGGAGAAAGAGATTTAACTAAAGAAAGATTAGTGTTATTTCTAAGCCACAGCATCAACTGTTTTAAAAGACACCATATACATCTTCCATACAATGAGAAATAAAGCTCAAGTCCAGTTTAGCCCTTATAATTTTTCTTCCACACAGTTTCGAACTCACGTGGAAGACCTTCGCTTCCAGCCACATCAAAAACCCATCTTGCAATCAGGAAAACACATAGCTAATTTCACCCGAGTTTCAGATCTATTCAAGTAGAGCAGCCAGACTTCTTAGGTTTCTCCTTCTTAAGAAAATGTCTGTTTTCACAAAGGAGATAAAAAAAAAAAAACACCAAAATTTTACTCTCGACTTTTTATCCTCAAGAAAAATAAGTTGTTGAACTAGAAAAAAAAAAGCCACAAGAAATTAAAGATGTAGGTTCCAGTTGCGATCCATCAATGACAAATTTTGCACGTTCAGGCAAGTAATTACTTCTCCTCAACCACAGTAACATAAGAGTATTTCTATTTTATCAACTGTTGAGAAAATTAAATGAAACTCAGGAACAACATTTATGGAAGCTCTTCGGCAGGAACAGAGCATCACTTCCAGGTTAGAGGCTGGTGTCAAGACAATTACTGTTCTAAAAATTGGTCATGCATTTACCTCTTTCTTAATTTTTTTCTTTTCCAGATAAAAAGTGTGTCATAAGGTACTTCCTGAGTTGAGAATGTTCCTAATATTTGAGACCTTAGTTCCTGGGAATAATCTTTGAAAATCAGGAATACACTTTGTGATATTAGAACCAGGAAAAGGGAATAGAGTCATCAAAAGTCCAGTACAGGGCAGAACAACCAGAGAAACTGGAAAGTCCGAAATGACTTATATAGAAAAAAGTACTAATCACTCATTATGATCCATAGAATCTAACTGGCCCCTTTTCAGTTTTCTTTTCTTTTGCTGAAGTTTGAACTATTACAGGTTTTTAATTTAAATTTTCCAAAACTTTATGTTAACTTGCTAGAGCTATTACTAAGAAGTTGTTTGAAAAGTCATTTAGTCATTCACTAAATGAGAGAGTTAGGCCACCTGAGTTGGAATCTTGCCTCAACCACTCTCTGGCCATGAGGCCTTGGGACAGTTACTTACCCTTCTCTGTGCCTTAGTTTCTACATCATAAAATAGTGATAAAAGATATAATGGGAAGTAAATGAGATAATGAGTGAGGTAGAAAATATGGTAGAGTGCAGCTATACTTTTGTTATTTCAAGCTATGCATTTTATACCTGTGCATTCCGACAGCATGACAGAGACTCTAGCTCACTGGAAATAACAAACTCCTGAAGTTTTTCTCCTGTGAAATCAACATGTACCAGTATTGAAATGTCATATCTATATAAGGGGGAACAATCATGCATGAGGAGAAAAGGACCCCTGAGGCTTTAAAAGTGAGATAAAAGCCTTGTGCTAGAAATCACTTGGCGAAGTAATGAACCATATCAGCAAAATGTCATTTTACAAATTCTAAAAGAGAACAGAGGACATTTTCTGTGACTAATTACGTTTTTCTAAGACTATCTGATGGGTCCAACAGATAAAGAAAAAGCAATAGAAGAAATATTTCAGAAAGCTTCGAATTCAATTTTACATGGCACAGTCATTAAACTGGGAGAATTTAATATACCCACTAAACTTTAAGTTTTGAACTCAAAAAAGCCAAAATCAATGCTTCCGTTCACCCTGCTCCTGACCCTTGAATTGTCATCACAAACCTACTGCTATTTAATAGTTTTATTGTGGCCTATAAAGGGGAACAGAAAATGATATCCACTAATTATGAATGGCTAAAAGATAAGGTTAGAATGAAATCGATATACAACAGAAACATCTGACAGAACTGGAAGAAAAGAGACACCATAAATGCAAGATGAAAGCAAGTGGCGCTTTGTCTCTACACAAGTTAACTAGGAAACTGCTCTGTGGTTCTGAGATTCCTGTGTTTCAGACTTCTGATTCCACTTACAACGAGGGGTACAAAACCTGATCATTTCCACTTTCTACTGAGCAACTAGTGTGCGCCAGGCACATGCTGAGCAATATACATGAATTAATCTATTTAGTGCCATAAAATTCTATCAGTGATTGCTGCATGTAATACATAAAGATACAAACTTCCCAGCTAAACTGAATTTCAAATAAACAACATTTTTTTTTTATTACAAGGCTGTTGATGCAATATTTGGGACATATGCTCAACAAATACTGTTTACCTGAAATTCAAATCTAATGGGAAGCCCTGTATTCAACCCTAACAGTATGAGGTAAGTATTAATACCCTTATTTCATTGATGAGGAAAATGAGATTCACACAAGTTAGGTAATTTATCCAAGGCCATATAGCTATAGGGGCATATCTAGTTTTTAAACCTAATAGATAACAAAGCTCGAATTCACAATCAGTATGAAATGTTTTCTCAACTTAATTATGCCTTTCCTACATCTAGGTGGTCACCTCCTGTTGATATTCCCCAGACGGAATACTCCATAACTGTATTTATCTCTCTGCTCCTCCCTTAACATCATTTGCTAACTTCTAGCATAGCAGATTAAGTCCACTCCCACCGTGGCCACCTTCCCACAGACATTCTCTTTCCCACTTCCCTTTGGAACTGTGCCTCCCCTTGTTGTGGGTAGCCCATGTGGGAAGAGAAATTAAGGGACCACCTTCCCATCGGGAAGTTTTTGTCTTCTGAGGGCATTTGTAACCCCGGCTATTTGCTTTCTTTTCTCTGCCTTTTTTCCTTTTGAAACACCCCCCAACTCTAGTCTTGAGAACTTCACCTACTTTATGGCCTAGAGGTTATAATTTAGAATCTTAGTTAGCTGTTAGACCTCCAACAGTGAGTGAACTTTGGTCATATCCCCAAAAGGCCTCCCCCCTCCCTTAATTGGCCATAAAATCTATGGAAAGGGAAGCGAATGGGTTTATCTTGAGACACCAAACTGTCTGGTGCCCACATTCTGAGTGTCAATTCACCAGAGGTGTAAGAAGGTCTTGTAATATTCCAAAGTGATGACAGTGATGCCAAGGTGGCATCCATGGAAACCCCTGACCCTGTGAACTCATACAGGGGTGTACAACAGAAGGGAGCAGAGGAATCAACGCCAGCCAAGAGCCAGCAGTTTCAATGGCAAAAGCTACCACTGCAGTTTGAAATAAACCCCACTTGTTTCTGAAATCTCAGTGTCCCATGAGTCAATTTCTTGAGCATGTGGTAACAGTCTTATTCTTCATCTCATGATTCCCTAACCAACCAAGGAAAAGTTGTACACCCAAGAGGACTGTCTCCCCCGAAACCTTGAAAGCTTGAGCTATATGATAAGAAAAAAATAGCAGAAGTTCATTCACTGCAGAAAGCCAAGTAGTTTACATATTTCTTTTTGTGTTTTTTTTTCCAAAGTTGGTTCTCTAAGTTTTCTGTGTCTTTCAAATTTAATTTCTTCTTTAGGTTGGATTGAATAACTGGTTTCTGTTGTTTATAACAAAGAACACTGACTTCTTGTCTCTAAGGCCCATATAATATAACACAGCTCTGTATCATTCCAGTTCCAACAAGAGTATCTTCCAAATAAATGTGTTTTAGTACATAATAGGCACTCACAAACGCCTGTGAGCTCAAAGGAGGGTAAACAACTGCTCAGGCTGGCAGCACAGAAGATGAAAAAGACACTCAGGAGCTTTCTTTTCATATCAACCGCCGGTCTGACCGGGCTCTTAGCTAGCATGTTGGCACCGGGACCACTGACTTTTTAAAGAGTAGATGGACTACTTAATAAGCCTCATGTACTTCTAAGACATGTGACTCACTACAGATGAGAAACCCAGCTTGAGGGCCCTTCCTTCATCTCCCAACAAGAACTATGATGCACTAGTGCAAGTTTCTAAAAATCAAAACAGGAGCTGAAGTTGCATTCTACACTGCCAGAAAAACATCATTTTTAAATAGACTTTTAAAATGTTTCCAATAATTTGTTTAATGTAATTTTTTTTAGACCTTCAACCAATAGTTGATGGATGCAGACGTTAAAAACAAAAACATAACGGGCAGATAAATGGAGTGCTGTTCACCAGGTAAGAGGAGTGGCTTCAGGTTTGCTGACTGCCTCCATGTTGGTATTAGACTTTTATGAAATAACATTTATTGAATGTTTACATTAATATCAGCACAGGATACCAATTAAAGGAAAGGACAGATGGCTTCTACTCTGCCTGGGTCAGACTCTGACAGAATGTTCTCTTCAGTTCCAGTACTAATGGCAGCGATGGAACAGAACTGTCTAAGGGAGACAGGGCACTGCAATAAGGGATCCAAACGGCTTGTCCTTCAAGGAAGCAACTAGGAAATGCTTCAGTTGGAAAACGGCTCAGGATGAGCCTTCTGAACAGATGCAGGGCCACAAAAAAGGCAAATTAGATTTAGTCTGTATAATTTCAGAATGAGCACTTTCCTGTGGCGGCTAGAATAGACTCTGAGAAATAACCATGTACTAAGAGCCTGTTCTGCGTAGTGTGTGGGGTGAGGAGCAACAGAGGACTCGAAGGAAACAGTGCAGTTCCTGCCTCCCAGGAGAGCTGCGAAGCCCTCAAACAGCCGCGCTCTCACAAGCTTCCAAGTTCCGCAGAAGCATGAGCAGGTGGACATCGGTTCTCACCAGTCCCATCCAGAAAGGCCTCCTGGAGGAAGAAGAACCCAAACCACATCTTGAGGGACAAAAGAGCCATGTGAAGCTTGCTAGAGGACAGTTCCAGAATGAGGGAGACACTCAGGTCCTAGCAGAGAGAAGAGTAAAAACTTCACTGAGAAACTGTGAAAAGCTATGGTGGTGAAAGCAGAACAAGCTGGGTATTAAGTTTCGCAAGTTAAGGAGAAGTTAAGTCACAGAAGACTTGAAGAACTGGTCCCCCGGCAGTGCCTTCCAGACACCCACACAGGTTTTTAAGAGGAAGGCTGATATTAACAGTCTTTGCCATTGCAGGAAATCGGGGTGGTCTGCAAAGTCACAGAGAGGCATTAAAGGTGAAGACACAACATCTAACACCCCCTGGGCCCCCAGAGTCCTGTCCATCATCGATCTCTTGGATTTTTCTCAGAGGCCACCACTCCCGTGCGGCTCTTCCCTGAGTCCTGCTTTGCTTTCCCCTGGCACCCCCAGCCTTAATCTCACCTGGTTATATTCTATTATTTTCTACTCTTCAGTACTGCATTCAGCTGCTACCTCCCAGGTCACATTCCCTTATTTCTTGATGAGTTAACCTGCCTCATCTTTCTTCCTTAAATTATTCAACTCGTGACCCTCTGGGTTTAAAGTCACTCTTCAATCTCCACGGGAAGCTGGTGCCAGGACTCCCAACTGACTGAATTCCGCAGATGCTGAAGTCACTCATGTAACACGGTGTATCATTTGCATGTAACTCATACACAGCCGCTCCTATACTTTGGAAATACTGTCTAGATTATTTTATGACACTTAATACAATGTAAATGATTTGTAAGTTGTTATACCACATGGTTTAGGGGGAAATCACAAGGAAAAAATAGTCTGTATATGTTTGGTACAGACCTAATTTTTTTCCAAATAATTCTGATCTGAATTCCAGATAGGAAATGGAATTCATGTACACGAAGAGCTGTGTGTGGATGACCGCCCGTACTGCGGCCCCTCAGCACCTGAGAATCTTCCAGTGATCCTGCCTCCTGCCTACTTGTATTTCAAAGTCTGGTTTGGACCATGTTGTTACCAGTAGCAGCACCCCATTCACAGTGCCAGTGACACGCAAGCCGTCCTCTCACGCCTCCTCGAATCTCTACTTCTTCATACCCTGACTCTAACACCCTCTGACTCCCCTGGGAGCTCCAGCCAACTGATGCCACCAAGCTTCTGCCACTCTCCACCCTCCTCATTGTCTTCCTCACTCCTTTTTCCACCAAGCTAAAGCCACATAATCAATCCTGGTGGTCATTCCTTTCCATGCACCTTTGCTTTATTTTCACGCTTCCTGCTTCCTTGGTAAAACCACAGTCACGTTCAAATCTAACTCTCTACTGTTACGCCTTTACTCGTGTAGCTCAATGAAATTTAGAAAACTCAACAATTATGGTAATTAATTATATCTTAATATTGTGACTATGAATCTCAAAAGTTCCAATGTAGAGTGGCAGACACATCACTCCTTCCCCTCCTCTTCTCTTCCTCCCCTCCCTTCCTTCTCTCCCTCCCCAGCTCTTCCCTCCCTCTCCCTCTTCTTGGCTGCATTCTCATTCTCAGTGATGTCTTCCTTCCCATCCTGAGATAAGCACTTCTTAGACCCTCCCCACTCCTCCCCAGGCCCCTCACAGCCCTGGCCCGTGTCACAGTCGCCCTCCCAGATCCCACTGCACTCTGCTCTCATCCGCTCTGACGTGCATCCTGACTTCTGCTGTGGATTTGCTAGTTTGAAAAGCAACTCTCCTAGTGTCACTTGTCCTCACTTCCCTAGTTCTTCACTATGCTCCATAACAAAACTCAGAAAAAGCTGTCCACATTCAAGACATATAGTTTATACCCTCTCATTCTCCTTCAACCCTTCAATCATGGTTTCATCTCCATATCCTCACTGGGACTGCTCTCCCTGGAATCACCCTTAACTTCCACTTTGCTAAAGCCATGTCCAATTCTCAGTTCTCACCATTGTTGACTTTCACTGTTTAGCCTAAATAATCACTCTTATCTGCTTGATAAGTGTTTTTAACCTTCAGACATGGCACTTATGGTTTTCTTCATTTTTGCTAGCCATTCTTTCTTGGCCTCCTTTACCAGTGGGTTATGTCCTCTGTGACTTCTTACTGCTAAATTTGGGAAACTCAGGTTTCAGCCTTTCTCGCCCCTTTTCCATCTATCCAGTGTCTCTCAGCATCCTGACAGGCTGGTTTCTGGACACCCGATGAGTACCAAACCCTGTGATGTTCCAGTCCCTTCTATAAGATGGTGTGGTATTTGCTTATAACCTACTTACCTCCTCTAGTATACTATCAACTGCATACGGCCCTGTACTGGTTGACTGGTTGTGTCAATTTGAGAAGTTTAGAAGTTTAATTAAGTCAGCTCAGTAATGCTATACCCTAGAGTGCAGGGGACCTGCCCAGGAGCAGCTCACTGGGGAGGGGAGAAAGGCCTGACCTGCCTCTGTTCTTCAGAGGAGCTCCCATCTTTGCCTTCAGCTCGGACATCATCTCTTGGCTTCCAGTGCAGACTCCTCAGCTGCTGCTGCCCCAGATCCGCTGGCCTTCCATCTCGGACCCATCGGCCCCCTGATACAGACTTGCATGGGGCACTGCAGTGAGCTCCAGATCCTGGTCTGAATCCTTCGGCTTCTAGTGTGTAGATGCCCTCTGCACACTTCCTCATCTATCTCTGTGACTGACCATCGTAAGCCACTTCTGTGATTTCTTATACATTTATGTATCTTGGGTTGTATCTGTTTCTCTAGTAAAACACTGACTGATGCAGATCCTAAGTACCAAATATAATGCAAAGTTAAACAGAGCAAGATGGAAACAGTAATTACACTGTGTTCTTTAGGGAAATGATGACAAGAAAAGTGTGTACATGTTCAGTATAGATGAAAAACTTTCCTCGGTATTTTTGATCTATGGTTGTGTTGATTAAATCCAGAGATACAAAACTCACTGATTTAGAGGATCAACTGTACTTCCCCCTTTGATCACATTTTTCCATTTGATAGCTTTAGGTATTACAAATGTGTCAACTGTCACTTGATAACTCATGACTTCCTAGACCGACCTCTCACAATCCAGACATGCGTATTCTGCCACCTACGAGGAGGTCTCGCTCCTTTTCAGTATCATCACACCCATAATCAAAATTCCGACCTTTCTCTAAAACCAGCCAAACCTGTTTCGCTTGCAGCCTTCTCCATCACAAGCCCATTTACATTAGAGACAGAGATGAGGTCCTCTCTACCTCTTCTTTCTCTCTTGCTCCACATTCATTCCATCGGAAAATTCCATTGAACCGACATTAAAATGCACCAAGAATCAAAATTTTCACCATTACTTTTGCAATCAGAAGTACCCTCCCTTCTCAGGTAGGTTACTTTGGAATCTCTCCACGACCTTCCTCCTACTCACTTCCCCCACAGTGTGTTCGCAGGAAACAGCCACAGTGATTCTGTTAAAATGTGTCAAGTGATGGGGTTCTGCTGCTAAGAACCCTGTGTGATCTCCCCTGCCACTTAGGGCTCCGCTTACTTACCATGGCATGCAAAGCACTGCTCCATCTGGCCCCTACAGCCCCTCTCCACGAGCTGTTTTCCTCTTTTCCTCTGCTCTAGGTTCACGGGCCTCCCACGTGTTAAACTCCCAGACTGAGTCCCACCACAAGGCTGATCCTCGATGGTCCCTCTGCTGGAACAGAGCTGTCCAAACACTCTTGTGTCCCTCTCAGCAACTTCTAGTCCTTGATCATAGTCTCTTCCACAATGCCACCTACCCTGACCACCGTATTTGAAATTGCAATATGACTCTTTCTTTCCTGCCACCTGATTTATCTACTTTCATTTTACATTTTACGTGCAATCCTTACCCCTTCCTAATACTATGTATTTTATACTACACACAGTTTATATATAACCATATAAAATCATCACAGCTATAATGCAGTTCTATACACCTCCACTATCGCATTCACGTTAAATGGTTTTTATCTACTTATGTTGACTTTCTGTCTCCCCCAGCTAGGATGTGAGCTCTCCAAGGGCAGGAACGTTCACTACTGTATCTCTGGAACCAAAAGCGGGCAGAGCAATTAGAGGTCTATTGAAAGAGCCTAAAGCATAGCTATTGAAGGCTGAGTCTGGTCCCACCCTACGGCGTCCTGGAAGTTCCAAGAGGGGCGATGCGGAGCAGGCCTGGCTAGAAGCCCCTGCCAAAGCCAGGCAGACGGGTAATTTCACAGTGTGAAAAGGCAGTGGAACCCCGCAAAGAGCAGCATGGTGCAATCAAAGTTGGGAGCCACATAACATCACCCCGTATCCAGGGACCGAAAAGGTGTCAGGATGACTGCATGAGATGGTCCGTCTGACGTTCCAGTTTGTCCTGGCTCTAGTTCCAGTCCACTGATTATTTAGTTAACAAACACTAATTCAGTGGCTCTGAAAGTATTCTGTGGCTGTGACTCTAGTCCACCATCAATCGGCTTTAAGTAAAGGAGATTTTCCTAAATCAGACACATCCAAGCTGCAGCCCATGTGCTGCTTGTCTTTTACGTTTTGCTTTTGTTTTTAATGTTATAATGAAATATTTAAAAAGAAAGGAGCGTTCCGCTTACAGACATTAACTCCAGTGTATTAACTGTGTTTTGTTTACAGCCCAGAACAATTCCTCTTCCTTCAGTGCAGCCCGGGTGAGCCAAGCACAGGACCAAGCCAATCTGTTGAAAGGCCCCAAAAGCAGAGCTGAGGCTTCAGTGAAAATGAAGAATGTCATTCCCACTGTGGACAAGAGCCTCTTTGATGGCCAACTCACAGCTTGCTCTGCGGCTCTCAGACCGGGCCAGCCAGTCCCCATGGCAATGAAGGCTGTATTCTCACGATCAGTCTCTGTCTCCCACTCTTCCCCGGCTTCTGATTTTCTGGTGAACCCTAACTGATACACCAAAGCACCAAGGGCGAAGGCAGAAAAGGAGGCTGAGCAGGAAGGCTGAGAGATGGCGGTGCAGAGGGCAGACCAGGAAGGGCATTTGTTTCTAACACACTGAAAAGCTCCAGCTGGATGCTTTCGGCAGTAAGACAGGCGAGGTAAATACCCCAATCCAGGACAGAGATGCATCTTGCTGGCTTCCTCATAAAGGATTTACTGGGACAGACAGCAAGAGAAAGAGACAGATGCAGGAAGCTGGGATACCAGGAAAGCTGCATGAGAGCAAACAGAGAGGAGAACAGGACGACACATTGCCTGGGGTTGCTGGGGAGCAGTGCTTCAGGAAGGAGCACGTGGTCACCCCAGGCTGCAGCACGCACCCCACTGTGACAGAAGAAGGGCCACTGAGGTACTCAAGGAGATGAGCCAGAAACTGGATTGTGCGGGCTGAAGATCGGCTGGGTGATAAGAGAGCAGAGGAACAGGTAGATTAATTCTCTTGAAGTTTGGTTTAGGAGGGAGAAGGGAACGTGGCAGTGGAGAGAGAGGACAGTGTCGCAGGAAGAAGGGCATGGGAATGAGTGAAGCTGAGTTTCTGCACAGACTGAGAGGAAGTGGCCAGCAGTGCAGGCAGGGGACAGAGATGAAAACAAGGACACATGTGACCCCGAGCAAGGTTCAAGAAAGCAGAGAGAGCCAGGGCTCGGGGCACAGGCGAAGGCTTGGTGAGGGGTAGTGGGAGGAGCGTTATCTTTTGCAATCTGCAAGAAACTGCAGAAGGCTGGAGATGCATCTGAGGATGGAGGCTGAGGGACCTCCAGTCCTCAGGGGTCTGGGGGCTTCCTGCAGAGGTTAGGAAACAAGATACAGCTCAGAGGGAGATGTGTGAAGGGCAAAAAGCGGGGCCTGGCCCTGATCTCAGGAGTTCCTGCAAACTCATCCTGAGAATTCGAGCTTCAGAGTGGTCACTGTTAGCTTAAATTCCCCACCAGGCTATCTCAGAGCAAACCATCAGGAAAATGGTTAATGTCTATTTTAGTTTATTGCACAATAATTCTTTTTCTGAACTGAGCCAGAGTTTATCACTCTGATTTTCATTTAGATTCTGCCATTGTAGGTGGAATATAGCTTTAACCTTCTCTGATACATCAATCTCGCTCTTCTTACTGGTCTTGGTGACATTTATCATCAACTGAAGTCAAGACAGGGAGAAGAACAAGACTTCCAAAAAAGGGAAGCCCAGCCAGCACGATTCTATAATAAAACTGCAAAGCAGCCTGTGTCAGCCTGCTGTTCACACCGCCCCTGGAACCTCCCCAGGCTTACCTGCGTGGAACACTTTGGTTTTGCCATTAGTGACTCCGGAAGAGCTGGCTTCCATTTTTATTGTCCTTCTGCCTGGTGGGAGTGAGGAGTGCCTGACCACAGGCACACAACGACGGGACCCTGGGCGGCTTGCCACACCTCGCCGTTGATGAATTTGCAAGCGCTTTTCAGCCCCATGAATAGATAAACTTAAACCTGGAATGAGAAATAACCCCATTAGACCAAGCCAGTCCATTCTGAATGGCTAACATGGCAAACTGGGCTCTGGACGGACTTCCAGAGAACAGAAGCAATGGTGTTTCCAGTCCTGGAAGTATGCGAGCGTTATCGGCAGATTTTCACATGACTTTATTTATTGAACATTGCTTCATTCATACGTCACAACAAAACGAAGGCTCAATAAAGCCAAATATGAACTTCCTACGGAGAGCATTTCCAATATACTGGGAAAATATGCATGCGCTTGGCAGGCTGTTGTCAGGAACTGCAAGGCCTAAGAAGCACTGGTGGAGAGCTTGGCATTTCAACTAAAATCAATGAACTTTCTCCGTGGGAGTCACTGAGAGGCCAGCGTTGGCAACTGAGTGTATATTTACATGTCTGTTAACCTAGAATTAAAACTAGTTTGCTCTAAAAATGAAATAGGGCAAGATAATTGCAAACGTACCAAAAGCAAAAACACTATCATGGGAGCCCCAGGCAGCCACTGCCCACCACAAGAACCCAGTCTTTCCCAATCCTGTTTCGTCTCTTCCTCTGCTTTTGTGGTTGGTTTGTTTCTTCAGTGCTGGAGTTTAAAGTAAATCCTAGACATCATGTCAAGCTCATCACAAGCTCTATTGATTGCACTGACTTACATCAATCACACCAATACTGACTACATATGCTGTGCATATCAACTGTCCCAAAATTCTGAGTTCAAAAGATGTTTTTTAAAAAACAAGTACATTTCACTATTAGAGGTTGCTATGATATCAATTCATTACTCAGGAACTGATGAAAGAAAAAAGGCGAGCATGTATCAGGGCTTTCCTCTGCCAATCATATTTCCAAGTGGTGGAGAGAGACCATTCTTCACTACATGAGAATTCTGGCTAGTAAATGCTGATGGAAAAGAAAAGTATAAAGTCATTTTCGAAGTCCCAGTGAAATATGCACAGTGACCTGATTTGTCCAGACAATTTCTGCAAGGGCAGAGTTGGAATTTAAACCGTAAGAAAATCCAACTCTGTTCATTAAGAAAAAGGCAAGAAAAAATTTTAGCCCTGCAAGGCCAAGAAGCCAGCAGGACTTGTGAGGAATCATGTTATCTGAAAGGCAGCAGCTAAGCTTCACCAAATTGCAGGAATTTTTATGAAGAAGAGTCTGCTGAAAAGGAAGGCATAAAGCAATTCATTTATGGATTGTAAGTACTTGGAGACCTCAGTAGGAAGTCTCCTAAAGCCTCAGACACAGGGGAAATAATAAGCCTTCTCAGCAATAAACCCAATGCCAGCTGTCATGGGCCACACGGTAGGTATAAAGGCTCACCTTAAATTCTGCCAGGGGAAAGCAAAGGGAAAATGACTGGGTCGATTTGTAAATTCTAACAAATCTTAGAAACAATAATTCAAATCAGAACGGGGTTTTATCAGACCAAGAAAGATTATGACAAATTATAAGCAGCGCCCACCCAAGCAAAGCCTTGAGGGCTAAGACTCCCAGCTGCACAGCCGGATCACCCTCCTGCAAGCTTTCCCTCTCCTCTGCTCTGTCTGCCTTAATCCTGACGGCATGTGTCGACTCCTTCCGGACGAGGACCGGGCTTCCCGTACAGGAAGAGCAACAGGGGATTAGTGTTCCCCACTACCAGCAGCAAGCTTCTCTGTGTGAGCTGAAGAACTGAGGTCCCAGGCTTCTGCAGAGCCATCTGCTCATGAATTGCTTAGGATGAGTCTGTCACCAGCCTCTGGTTTCCACGTCCATAAGGCTGGGAGCCTGAGCCTCGTTCCTGAAGGGCTCCCCCAGGCCTGCCAGGCTGGTGGCCCTCGGCAGGCTGCGTGACGAGCTTCCCTGGCACTGTGCGCCTGCTTGGGCGCTGCCCGGTGCCAAGTGCATGTAGCCTCCGCTCCCACTCGTGTCTCTCGGTAGGACATTAGTGCCGGCCCACTGTCCTTTCCCCACCGCGGTCTGTGGCATTGTTAAACATCCCATGCTTCCACCGAGGCACATGCTGAATGTCTGCAGACCCGGCAGGACTCCAGAAAAATCCAGACAGACTAGCAGATGACATATGCAAGGAACAGGAGACACGTTTTAAGTCAACGAGAAGTGAACATGTGGCCTCAGGCTGCAAATATGAAGCAGGCCACTCTCCCCAAAACATGTCCGCTCGTCCCCTTTGCAGAGGGTCACTGGGCTGAAGGAGGCAGGGCTGTGACTCAGCACAGTGCTCTGAGAGCTTATATAACCCCGCTCGATGAAGGACAGAACAGCAAACCTAAGAGCGAAAACCACGCTGTGGAAGTGAAGGGCACAGGCACTTGACACTGTTGAAGCCCATGTTTAGAAAACAAAATGTGGCACAGCATAAGGAAAATACTGCAAATTACAAAGGACACGTGAGTGCTGTCAGGAGAGGTGTGTGCGTTACACTGGAACCAGGGCCTGTGCCCCCAAGGGACAGAGAAGGGCAGGGCCCCTCAGCTCCCCCATCCTCGGAGGGCTGGGACCACAGGAAAAGAGAGACGCGTCGGTTAGTAGCTGGTGCACAAGATCTCAAACATGCTCCGGGCATTTGAAAATGTGAAGACGTGCAGAAGATTCGGAAGTCACAAGCTGAGAGATGGAATTGTCACCCAACAAACCGTATCATCCAATTTTTCCTTAATTACTCTAGAAAAAAAAATGGTCCTCACTGCTTATGCATGAGATGCCAGGCACTGGGCTCAGACCTTGATCAGCATCTTGTCCGTGCCTCACCACGACCCCAAGAGACAGAGCAGTGGAGTCTGTGCTCTCCAGACCCAAACCCGAGGCTCAGCAGGGCCCTTGTCCAAGGGCAGACAGACAGGGTCCCCTGGGATTTGAGCTCTGTCCTCTCAGCCAGGCTGTGGGCTCCAACAAACTGAATACCACCCGAGAGTGAGTGGGTGACGTCGGCAGTGGCTCTGAAGGCCTGAAGAAATTTATCCAAGCAGAGGTCAGAAGGCCCAGAGGATGACATCCCTTCCGAAGCCCTTCTAGAACTTTCTCCATTCTTCCTTTGCCATACAGGATTCATGATACCATCTATGCTGGAACGCCCCCTCTCACAAATTTCATCAGTCTCCTGCTTGGGACCCCAGGCTTCCACTCTGGCCTCCTGTTCTCGTCATCCTGCCCCTCCCTGGGGGGCTCGGAGAGCCCCAACTGGTCTTATGCAGTGTCACCAGCCATCCTGTCTGTGTGGTCAGCCCCTTGGTCAGTCCTCCTGCTTTGCTGCCTCCTGAACTCAAGCTGGCTTTTCCTGTTGGGCCTGAATATTCTGAGAAACTCGATGACTTCATAGAAACACAGTGTTTCATACATTTTTTGTACCAGGAATCGAACTCGGGATCTTGCGCTTGCCAGGCCATTCCACTGAGCTACATCCCAAGCCAGTGTTTCACTTTTTGAATTAACAGACCCAGCGAAGCTCGGATTTCCTCTCAGCTCCTCCTATCCTTATTACTCAAATATCTTTCTGATTTTTTCCTCAATGAAGTTGAATTCTGCGGGGCACTTCCAGGCTAGCCCGCTCCCAAGGGGCCTCTCCTCCTGGCGGCACTGGCTGGGGGAAGTGCACCCGGGGACCGGGGATGTGCTTTCATCTAAATGTCACCCCTGGGATTTAGAGGAGCACCTGCCAGGATCTGTGGATCCATCACCGTTTTACAACTCAGCAATAGCGGTTATGGCTGCTGCCGCCTCGTTCTCTGCCATCTCTGAGGTAAAATGCTTTTCCAAACAGAGAGACTGTATTTTAAATGTCACCACCATGAACAAAACAGCAGTTACTATTCCTGATTACGAAGTTAATAATCAGTGGAAGGAGACACTGTTTCTAGCTTTCTTTTTAACCACAAGGTTAAATGGGAACCAGTGCTTCTTCATTGAGTGCAGCTGAGATGGAAATGATCTTGGTTGCGTGTTCTCAACCAAGATTTCTGTCCCCAAACTTTCTGGAGCTTTTCTAATATCTTCTCTCACCTGGCTCAAAGAAAACTTTGGCAAAACCCTTTCTAAAATTGGCCGAATTGAATGAAATTGCTGTTCCCCTGCTCGGTATCTTCCCTGAAGAGTTAAAGACATCACATTACAGTGACACATGCACATCCACGTTTACAGCTCATCACAGATAAATCTTGGAAGCAAGAGTGTATGTCCACCAGCAGATGCACAGGTAGAGACAATACAGTAGCTAGGCACAATGGAGTACCAGTATGCCACACAGCAGGGTAAACTTGGACCTACTGCAGGGAAATGGATGCATCTTGAGACCACAAAGTTAAGTGAAATAAATCAGACCCACAAGCTTTACTATTACATGATGTCTCTTGAGAAGCCCAAAGTATATATGAATTAAAGAGCCAAAAAACCCAACAGACAATAGGAAGCAGGGAGATAGACCTTTTGCAAATGAGAAAGGACCAAGAGACAGAGGCTGGAGAGGGGAGGGGAGGGCAGGGGCACGAAAAGAGTCAAGCTGTGTGACAGGCATGGCGCATCTCCTCATGAGGAACACAACGGTTCTGTACTACAAACATCTGCTAATAAGAATAAAATAACAGACAGCACTGCACGCCCGTCTCTCTCCACCAAGCTGGTCCCGGGCGTCCTGTGCCTCCTCCTATTTCTCTTCTTGGAGCTCCAAGCTTTTGGACAGACTGGCATCAGCCTGTTACCCAAATCTGGCAGTACCGACACCTCACCACCAGGAGCAACTTCCCAAGACACTGTCCTTCGTCATGTTGTGAAAGCTGTACACCTAAAAACACAGTAACGTGGAACCCTTACACTCTGAAAAGAGACCCAAATGCCCAGGACCGGATACACAGCCCCAGACGGAACGCCCGGCCCAGCATTGTCATGAAGAATTGGCAGAATCAGAAAGGATGAGAGACTGCTGGTACTGAACCAGCGTGACCTGAATCCAAATAAAGCGCTTAGGAGAGACGGTGGTGTTCGCGCTTCCTCGTGTCTTCCTCTGTGGCCTTTCGGTGACTTCCTTCTCTACTGCCTCCCCTTCCTTCCCCGCCACAGAGTTCTACCAGGAGGACTTCGCTTCAGGAAACCACGGCACCAGCATAAATTACTGTCCCCAGTTCCTGCCTCCTGTCTGCCCTGCCGTGACCGGCAAGAACCTTCCAGCAGAAGCATAAAGAATATGCCCTGCGCCCGGTTTCGGAATGGGTCATCAGGGCTCTCTGGAGCTCTGTGGGCCTGACGAAAGCAGAGACTTGGGCTTGCTCTCTGGTGCTCCTACTGTTACCGTGAAAAGCACACCTGCCAGGTGGCCGCCAGCCTCAGAATGACACACAGGGAGTGGACCTGAAACTGACCTGCAGCCGGGAGCCAAATTCACCACGGCCAAGATCGGCCCGAGCCCAGCTTCCCGCAGACTCCCCGCCGCAAGGACAAGTATTTATGGGTGTCAGCTTCTGAGATTTGGGGTGATGGGTACACAGCAAAGACCCGGCTGTCTCGACCCCGTGACAGTCTTCAGGAGTGGCAGTGACACAGTGCAAGTGCTGGCAGTCAGCTCCCAGGTGGTCACAGTCACAAAGGAAACACCCTCCTCCTCGCCCGGAGCACCCTTCTCCAGCCCAGTCAGGCCCGCTCTGGAATCAGCCCGGTGACCGCCTCTGAAGAGTGTTCAAGTGTCTTCTCCCCAAAGGGGGAAGTATGCGGGGTCATGCATGCATCTGGGGTCATTTAGCCATTTTACAACATTACCTTGTACGCAATAAAATTATTCAATGTTTCTGTCAATTAAAAAAACAGTAAATTTAAAAATAAAGTGTAAAGGGTGCATCTGCCACTCCAGCACTGCACCTTGGGACAACGAGCTACCACTGTTGAAATGTGAAAATGAAACACCAACCACATCGAACGCGCGCCAAGTGGTGCGGCCACAGGAACCCCACTCACCGCTGGTGGGAGGACAACGTGGCCCGGCCATGTGGGAAGACCCGCAGTAACTTCCTATGAGACCAGACGTTCTCTTACCATGCGACCCAGCAGTCAGGCTCTCTGCTGTCCACTCACATGAGCTGAAAGCTTTTATTCCACACAAAACACACACGAATGTTAATCATGCAGCTTAATTCATAACTGCCTAAAATTCAGAAGCAACCAAGTCGTCTTTCAGATAGTAAATGGATAAATTGTGATTCATCCAGACAGTAAAATATTGTTTAATGCTAAAACAAACAAATATATACATATATATCAATCTTAAGTGTCCATTACTACGTAAAAGCCAGGGGTGGTGGTGCATGCCTGCAATTCCAGCACTTGGGAGGCTGAGGCAGGAAGATGGCTGCAAGTTCAAGGCCAGCCTGGGCTACTTGGTGAGTTCAAAGTCAGCCTGCACTCCAAGGTGATACCCTGACTCAAACAATAATGATGACAATAGCAACAGCAAAAAATAACAAGTAAAACAAGGCTCCATGGTATATAACTCCAATTATACAACATTCTAGAAAAGACAAAACTGTGAAGATGATAAAGATCCCCTGTTACCAGAGGGGCAGGGTGCAGAGAATGAATTATCAGGGCAGGGAAAGTCTTCTGCATGATACTGCAGCGGCGGAAACACACCACTATCAACTCACAAAGATGGGGAACACCAAAGTGAACCCTAATAGAAATGAGGGGTTTGGGGTACGAGGTGTCAAGGCGGGTTCGCTGCTGTAATGAACCGTTCTGTTCTCCCACGGCAGCGTGACGGTGAGGACCTCTGCAGGGCAGAGGATCTACAGGGACTCCACTTTGCACCCAATTTTGCTGGGTACCTAAAACCCTTCTAAAACATGATTTATGTAAAAAAGTAATAAACTACTCTCTGTTCTCTACCTCACCACTGGCAACATAGGACACCTCTTTATTACGATCTGGTCACTGGACAAACGTTTCCGCACTAAACAAACCTTGACCGTGAGGGTCTTAGAAACCTACTGCTTTGACTGTAACACTCGGTGGTTCTGCACGCTATATAGAACATCACCGCAAACTTCCTCAAAATACTCCCAGATACTCTGTGTCTGCCACCCATTACCTTCATTGCCCCAGATTTCTTTGCATTTAGATCATCATTTTTTCTTTGCTTCCCTGAAAGTTGATTTAAACTCTGGGTGTCATACTTGACCTCACTGCAGTATCTCACCTCTCGGTACCCACTCGGAGCAACTGCAAGAGAGCAGCTGTGAGTGTCTTGTCACTTCAGATAGATGTAAAGTCTGTAGCACTACAGCTGGACACGAACTGGTGATATTCAAGGATGTGAGCTAGATGAGAGCAGCCAATATCAGTGTCTGGCTTAGAATCAACACGCTGGAGACCACATCTTCCTTACCCATTCACCTGCTGGAGGGCACGTAGCCTGCTTCCAGGATTTAGCTAACCTGGATTGTGCTGCTATGAACATCAATATGGAGGCACCACTGTAGTATATGGGGAATGGCTGGGTCAAATGGAATTTCTAGTCCTAGTTTTTTTTAAAGAAATATTCATACCAATTTTTATATAGTCATACTTAATAGAATGCTACTCAGCTGTAAAGAAGATAAATTCTTCTTTACAGTGGAGATCCTTTGAAAACATAATGTTAAGTGAAATACATTAGATGCACAAGTTTAACTATTTTATGATTTCTTTCAGTTGAGTAATCCAGAGTACGAATAAAAAGCAAAACAAAAGACTGATAAAAAAAGAAACAAGGAGACGGTTCTTTTGCAGATGGGAGGGGGACCTAGAAACTGAGGTGGGGGACATAAAATGACTGAAGATGCATCACTTACAAGGACAAACTACCCATGGTGAATGTGATCATTATATGCAGCAAACATGAACTTAAAAAATAATAACAATAATGAAAATGGGGAAAGCAGATCTGGAGATGGAGGGAGGGAGGGAGAAAGAGGGAAAGGGCATATAAAAAAGATTGGAGCTGCACTGAGTGCGTGTACTTGCTCCCTAATAGGAACATAAACATCATGGGCTACAAACACGAAGAATTTCTTTATCCTAAATACATAACAATGCCTTTGCAAAAAGAGAGAAATTCAATAATTAAAGTTCTGAGTCCAGCACATTCTACTAAACAAGATGGCCTCTAAGTCCAGCCATTTCCCTGAAAATTACATGATTTCTTTTGTTTTTATGGAGGAAAACCTTTTACATTGCGTGCACATATAGTAGTTTTCTTATAGAAAAGAAAACACGAGATATGAAAAGAATCAGCGCCTTGGGAATGAATTCTTTCAGAGGTTTTCAACTGTTTGTTGAGTGATTCACTAGACATTTGTCAAGAGCTTCCCTGTGCCACACAGAGGCCTCGGGGTTCAAAGCCAGAGCTCTGTACTCAGAGCTCACGGTCTGCGGAGAGTCAACCCCAGGACCAAAGTGGCAAAGAGCAGGGGTGCCCGACGGATACGGAGGAGGACACCAGTGGCTGCCGGGTCACGGAGAAGCCCGTGAAACACCGCTGTTTTCTTACTGTGTATCTGGCATTGTCCACGGGAGAGTAGCGCGGTCTGAGCATTATCACATCCCAGGCAGGCAATGCGAACAGCCAAGTCAGAACTAGGTGTCGGTTTCAGGCAGGGAGACCCACACGCTGTGAAAAAGTGTACCCTGCAATCCTGAATCTCAGCAGAAGCACTTATTAAATGATACACCACCAAGTGAGCACGCAAACACTGCTCCTTCCCACCCCAACCTCAATCCTGCGGCTTATTCCAGCAATCAATAAACGGCTTCCAGAAACGAAACACAAAACGGTTTATTCCCAGTAACAGCCAATGATAGCTATTAACCCCCTAACGGGAATAGCGTTTCCTGTAAAATTTTGGATATTTGGACAAGTAAAATATAGTAAAAAGAGTGTTTTTACAGAGCAATGGATTTCTACCAACAACGACTGAGCCCTGCACCCTGCTAGGCCAAGGACAGAAACTAAGGTGGTCAAGGCAGAGTCTGTAGCTAGGGGAAGGGAACACATCTGCGAAGGTAAGAGGTGTGCAGAAATAACTAGCAGCAGCAAGAGGTCAAAGGAACACAAGGTCGACCTCAGATTCTCCAACGGGAGAGAGCGGGCAGACTGTTTTATAAAGAGCCGGGAAATAATTTGGGCTTTGTGAGTCATAAGGTCTCTGGCGACACTGCTCATTCTGCTTCTGTAGCTGCCACACCTGCCTTAGACGACACATCAATGAACAAGTGGTCTACGTTCTGGTAAGTGATTGCTTATCCGATAAGCACGGGGTGGAATTTGGCCTCCAGGGCTTGGACTTGGAGCATTAGGGGCAGGCAATGAGAGACAGAGCAGGGCAGGTATCTCCCCTGGGCCCGGCCCGCAGGCTAACGTCCTCTTGGGGATGGAGAGAGTGAAAGCCTAGAGAGGTTTCCAATGAAGGAACCCCGGCTGTCTACATCAAAAGCAACAGCCCTGACAGTTTAACCTGATGTGGAACTTGTAGGGTTTTAGAGAGTTCATGACAGGACTTGAATGCCGTGCCGTGTGCAATGTTTCACCCAAACATCACGGAATCGTGGGAGATATGTGCACAAGGCAGGTGGCAGCAGATCAGCATGACAGGTATGGGTCCTGGATCAGACTGGGCCACAGGGGCCTGAACTGCAGGAGAGACAGCTTTGGGCAGATTCTGCAGATTCGATGACCTTTTCCATGTCGGGGGGTGAATGAGCGGGAAAACCACACTTGACTCTGGATGTGAAGGCGGTTGTATTAGTTAGCTGTGCATCCCTGGAACAGAAGATCTGAGATAACCAACTTACAGAGAGGAAAGGTTTACTGTAATTTGGAACACAGTTTTAGAGGTTTTGGAGTATGCTCGCTCTGGCCCTCTTGCTCTGGGCTGTGACATAGTGGGAACAGAGTAGATCAAAGGTCTAAGCTCATGGCCAGGAGCAAGAAGGGAGGAAGAAGAAAGGGAGGTTCCCCGTGCCCTTGGGATGTCATGCTCCAGTGAGCTACACATCTCCTGCTAAGCCCACTACCACTTCCGAACAGCGCCACCTAAGGGACAAAGCCTTCAGGGCCCATTTCAAACCCACACTACAGCAACAGTATTCAAACTAAGATTCGGCATGTCCATCAACAGCAGAATGGATTAAGAAAATGTGGTGTATATATATGTACGGGAGTACTATGCAGCCAGAAAGATGGGTAGGCTTTTGAGTCATTTGTAGGACAGTGGTGGATCTTGAAGCCATAATATGAAGTGAAATATAAATCAGTCATAGAAGATCAAATATCACTTGATTCCCCTTATAGGAGAGATCCAAAATATAAATAATTTGAAGAGCAAAATAAGAGAGAAGTGTTTAAGAAACAGGGAGTTAGACTCGTGAAAGGGATCCAGGAAAAGAGCAAGGGCAGGGAACAAAAATGATCAAGATGTAACATGTAAATTATTAAATCCCCAGGATGAATGTAATCACCGCCCGTCACAAACACATACGCTTTGGTTTTCTGTAAAGAACATGGATGGGACAGTTGGTAGGCAAGACGTTAAGTCCACCTTTGGAGATGTGGGGCTGGGTTCCCCTGGAGCACCCAAACAAAAGTATTCACCCAGAATCGCCAGGAACAGGGACATGGGACTTGAAAATGATTCAGGCTAGAGTTCCTTGCCTAGAGATTAACGCTGAAGCTTTTTGAGAAGCTGGAATTTCTAGAGATAAAAGGTCACAGACTGAACCTTGAGACAACTTCTCTGAGCAAACAGAAAGACAGCAAGCACAATCACGGCGGCAGGGATTAGCATTTTCTGAGGGTTTGCTATGGGCCTGCATTGTTCTGAGAGTCAGAAGTACCTCGAGTCACTTAATCACCGCATCCCTCCTATACGGCCTCGATTTCCTCTTCACCCTCTTCTTACAGGGGAGGAAACTGGGAGCAGCGATTTCCCCAGTGCTGGGCCAGGTTCACACACTGGTAGCCAGGCCCGTGGCTCAGGACTCAGCTGGAGGAGGTCTGAGGGACCATGTGCTAAAGGAAGCTCAGAGAAGCCGAGGGGAGAAAGGGCTCACGGTGGATCGAGACAAGGCAAAAAACGGAAGAACGGGAGAATGGGCAGATGGGGGCTTCATTAGAGGAAGTGCCCTGGCATGTGGTCTTGTGACAGACAGAATAACGCTAGAATCCACAAGTCCTCATCCCTGGAGTCCGGGAATGTCTGTCACCTTGCATGGCGAGAGGGGCTTCGCAGACTGATTAAGAACTTTGTGATGGGGAGATGGATTATCCTGGGGCACAGGGCAGGAGCAACCCAACCTACCGCCTGCATCTCTGACAGCATCTCTGACAGCAGGGGACATTCCGGGGCTGGAGTCACGCACGTGGAGAGACCGCACGTGGCTGGCTGGGGAGGGAGGAAGAGGCCGTGGGGAAGGAATACACTGACCCCTGCGGCTGGAAGCGCCTCCAGGAGGAGCTGAGCTCTGCACCCTGGTTTTAGCTCCTGAATTCCACTTCTGACTCAGGCTGTAAGATGGTTGGTCCATGACATTTTGAGCTGCCGAGTGTGAACCGAAACGTTACTGCTGCGGTCGCATCATTGTTCTTGAAAGTGACCCCGGCCCCTGACCCATCGGCCTGTCACACGTCTGCCCGCAAGGATGGGCCACTTCCAGTTGGCTCTGCTTTCCGGCCACTCTGAGCTGTGACACCGAGTGCCCGCGTGAAGGAGAGAGATGAGAAAGCTGGTCCTGTCTGATTCCCTTAGTCAATATTTAATCGACCCAACTGACCATAAAATAAACGTTAATTCACAGAAATCCAAAAATGTATCAAAACTCACTGCAGAATGCAAATCAGTAATTATTACTGATTATAGTTCTATGCTAATCATGGTGCAATTACATTTTTTAGCCGTGTAATGAGCTTTGTGGATACCCAGTTTAACAAGTGTTTTAAAAACAGGGACAAAATGACAATAAATCACATTGACTTTGAAATGTAACTTTTAAATCAAGTTTGTAATGATTAATTCATGAGAACAATGTTCAGCTATTTGTGTGATTTGAGTAGTAAAGCTGGTCTTGGCTAATTTCAGTGCTCACCTAAATTTCAGCTACGGTTAGTAATGAATGAAAATCTTTCTGGCAGAGAACTGTTATATTTTAAAGCCTGTTTGAACTGCCTTAAGCTACTCTTAAAATTTGTCTTAAGCATTTATCTAAAACAATTTACTTCCCTATTTATTTAGCAAAGGATTTGAGATAGCTCACAGGGAGGCACGTATTCACACATTCATTCTATACGGGCTTCCTAAAACCTTGTCTATTAATACTGTCACACAGTGTTGAAAGTCTGTCCCTAAATCAAATTCCCATTTTTTCTTTTCACCTTAGTCAGATTTGAGTGGACCAGTGAGCGAAGCTTGATAAACACCACTTTCATTAGCAAGGTAAGCACCATAAGCTAAGCTAACCACAGTTTACAAGGACAATGAATTTGCCCAATAAGTGGGGGGTGGCAAGGTCAGGTCTCCTAGAAAACAAGAGGCAAGGGGGAAATAAACATGACATTAACGTTTCTCTAAAATGCACGCCTACAAGAGGCTACTGAACCCAAAATTTACCAGCATGAAATATCCATTGCAGAAGCTCTTTTTCTTTTTGATTGGGAGTCAGGAAGCTCTGCCTCGTGGCCTAGAGGGAGCCCGTTACTTGGTTTTTATAAATACAACTTTATGGGAGCACAGCTATACTCATTTATTTACTGTCCCATATGACTGTTTTTGCGCTATCACAGCAGAGTTGAATAATCATGTAGAGATCTTTATGGCCCTCAAAACTGAAAATATTTACTATCTTACCCTTGAAAGAAGTTGTCCACCTTATTCTTATACCAATATTGGTAGGATATTTTGAAAACACTGTTTAGGTCCTGTGATTTACTGAAGTAAACTCTCAGAAGTGTTTTACAGATTTTATTTGTTGCTTGAAATGTTGAACCTTAATGGGTTGAAGTTTTATGGACTTTAGCACTTACTTCCTCCTGTTTCACTTTGCAAGACAGAGCAAACTATCTGCATGGTTACCAAGCTTTTTCACACCCTAATATTTTCCCTTCCTTCCTTCCTTCCTTCCTTCCTTCCTTCCTTCCTTCCTTCCTTCCTTCCTTCTTTCCTTCCTTCCTTCCTCTTTTCTTTCGCTACAGATCTCAAAGGGAAGCATACAAGCAGTTGCAGGAGATGAGCAAAGGCTCACGGGCTCGAGTGGGTAAAGCTGCAGTAACCTCATTACACCAACAGCGACTGACCGGATCCAAGCACAGCAGCGCTAACTCACCTTGAGGCACCCTCGTGCAGACCGCGGACTTTGGAGCACGCTGCTGAGGTGGGTCCCCTTCTACTGCTACCAAGGACTGTGCTTTTACTAACAGCTAAGGGCCCCCATTTCCTGTAAGTCGGAGATAGTAATACTACTTACCTCCCACAGTAGAGCAGTTGTGGTCATGTAACAAGTGCTGTAAAAATGGTGACCTCACAATCACATAGTAAAGTGTTACCAGGGAGAAACAGATTAACGGGGGTGACAGGTATTCTGACCCCACTGCTTTCCACGTGTTTCTCTGGGCAAAGAGCTCACCCTGATGATGGGAATAACAGCGACTCCAGTGAGGATTTATGAGCTAATATACTTAGAGTATATGTCCAATATTATTAGCTATTTTTATTTCCAGAATTAATATTTTCAATACTGTGCATCAGGCCTGATACTAAAGTTGCTAAATGGTCTGCAGTAAGAGGTCATTACTGTTAGTGCACAAACAAGAAACGAGGTGTTTAGGCAGAAGGAGGTTTATTAACACATTTAATTCACATAAAGTTCTTTTTTTTTATGCTGGGTTGAACCCTGGACCATCACACTTCCCCAGTCCCTTTTTATTTTTTGAGACAGCATCTTGCTAAATCCTTAAACTGTCCAGGCTGGGCTCAAACTTGCGATCTTCCTGCCTCTGACGCCCTGAGTGACAGATGCCAGGTGTTCAGAGGGTTCTTGAGTGGTGGGATTAGAACACGAGTCTTCCTAGAGGGCAGGACTAAAAGACCTCACCCCTGTACCATAACGGAAGCGAGTCTGCTCCTGGAGAACAGACGGACTAAGAGACAGCACTGCGTATTAAACAACAGTTACTGTGACGGCTGCTTCCCTCCCTATTGTGTGGTTAGGGGACTATACATACTCCACCAATGAAGAATGGTAGAACTTGGAAGTAGCTCACAGATATTTGTTGGAGGAACAGGGTCTGCTCAGAGCAGATCCACATGGGCCCAAGACCACACAATTTCAGCATCAGAGTAAAAGCCAGAGTAATATCTTATCTCCACCCTGTCCACCACAGTCACCTCTTACAGGTTAATGACAGAAACCTCCTGAAATATCTTTTTACATGATGGCTTAGTTGCTATCATATAGAGGAGAATTCGGGAAGCAGACTCAAATGCGTGGGGCACATTCTGCAAATTCACTCTGATGAAAGGACACGTGTCTACAGAACACGAAACAGGCGTGGGCATGGGGTGGGCATGTCACAGAGGGGACTGCAGAGCAGGTGGTCAGAGGCAAATGGCTTCACAGATCAGAAAGACTAAATACGCTTGCAGCAAGGCCTGCTAAGAAGTAGCTCAAAACATAGGGATACTTGTATTGTTGTATTGAGGTCTTGCAGGTGGGTGATCATGGACTTTAACTCACTTGCCTCACAGAACAATCAAAACAGCATAATCAGGTCATTAAAAAAATCTGAAGGGTAGAAATAATGCTTCATGTTGTTATTAATTCTCTTGAGAGGAAAATTAAGTTCTACTGTATGTGACTTTGTTCTTTCATAAATTAACTTCAGAATTGCAATGTGACAAGGCATTTTCAGGACTATGCCAAAGTGTCAGGGTTAGGAACAGACTTTAGCAGCTCTGGGATCTTGCATGAGGCACCTTTACGCCTCGTGTCCTCATCTGTCCAATGGGAATAAAGACAGGGTTTACCTGGTGAGAATTACAATGAAGAATAAATGAGTCACGTGCTTGGGTGGCGGCTGTCTCTAGAGAACACCCAGGAAATACTGGCCACTACTAACTACTACTGCTGCCACGGTTACCGCTGAGGCAGGGCCTGAAGAACTTAATTTCCACCCTGCTTGAAGGCATCCGCCCCAGTTTTTCCTGTTTGGCGATGCTCTCCAGGGCCTGATCTGGGACAGCTCCATGTCCCTTCTCTCAGTTCTGTCCACACCCGCTTCACCCACTCCTGCTTCCTGCCATCCCGAGCCACCCCACAGTGAGTGCTGTGCGGTGACACGACCTCGAGGACATGCGTACACCCTCCTCTCCACTGGAGTGTGTCCCCACCTCTCAATCCCGGTGGATTGTGACAAAGCCCATTCCTCTCTCAGGAGGGAGCTCAGCCATCGTCCCCTGGGACCCACCACCTGCCCAGGACCGGCACACTCTGCAGGGCCTCCCCCTCCCCCGTGAGCCTGGGACATCCCACGCGCTTCTAGAGCAGTCGCCGTCTCACCACGCAAAAGCCTCCCCCCGCCAGAGTTCCCCATTCATGTGTCCTAATGGTCTGGCGCTTAGAAGACGCTCGGTCAGTTTTTGTAGAAAGATGAAACATAAAAAGGATAAAAGGGGTCACCTGGCAGTGACTACGAGTCCTTCAGGTCCCTACCAGCTTGCTTGAGGCTGGGAATGCAAGATAAACCCGAAGCTCTCATTCTTGTTGGCGAGCAAATGTCTCTCCAGAGAATAAAGAGGCTACGTGGCTTCTAATTCCTCAAATATCTCTTAGCCGTTTACAATGCACCTGGAAGCGGGCCAGGTGCCAAGAGAGGTGCAAGGGAAGGAAGACAGCTGCTCTAGGTCCCAGGGACTCCTGGTCCCACCCAGAGAACGCAGCTGGACTCGAAAAGCGAATCTGATCTCTGATCCCAGGGAAACGGGGCTCACAGCTCGCCGGCGTCATCCTTCTGAGAAGCTAAGTCCAACCTGCGAGGCTCTGAGCTTCATCACTTCCTGTTCCTTTGCCTGCACCATGATTTCCACTTGGAGGGGAATAATATCCAGTAAAAAGCTAAAGCGAATGCCTAAAATGCATCTAATACTCACGTGGATGTGCTCCAATGGCATAGTGTTTCATCGACAGAAACTAGCACTTTTTTCAATTTTTTTTTTCTTTTGGAGACAGGGTCTCCACGTAGTGTAGGCTGGCCTCAAACTGACAGCAATCCTACTGCCTCAGCCTCCTGAGTACTGGGATTATAGGAGTGCACCAATACACCCAGTAGTAGCATTTTAATAACATTAAAAATTTCAGGAAGATTTGTGGTACTAAACTGAAATTCACTGATACCAAGCAAGCTCCTTCTTCTCACTCTAAGTCCTTTGCTTTAGTAGTTAGGCTTCTGAAACAGAAATGAAAAAACAAAATACTTCCCCTCCAGGAATACAAAATCCAACCTTATTTGTGCTAGCAAACAACCACCTTCCTGGGACACTTGAGCCACACTAAATCAAGTATCATAAACAGACATTTCCAAGGTCTGAAGGCTCAGAAATATTGACTGGTGAATCCAGACATGCATCATTGAGACAGTAAAACTTAGGATTTATCAATTGTTGATTCACTGCCTTTAAAGAATTCTCGATGCTTAATGAAAGCAAATAAAACACAGATGCTGCCTTCATTAAAATATAAAATATAATATAATACAATAAAATAAAGTAACCGCCAGCTAAAGAACAGCACTCCTTAGGGAGACAATAGCAGAACTGCCAATAGACAACCATAACTCCTGTTCATTCTCATTGCTTTTTCATTTTGTTTTTTATGGGTAGAGGCAGAATCGGCTCAGTGAGAGCCCTGCCTTGGCCCAGAGTTGCTGGGCTTCTGACTCTGCCATGTGGGAACCAATTTCTCAGTGTGGTCAGTGCTGAATATCTGCGCATGAATGTGACCCTCACTTAGTATCTGATCATAAAATGGAATAAAATCCCCACTGCTGTGTGCACACATTAGCTCACTGAGCTGTGTAATTCCACGGGCACAAGACAGAGTCAGATTCCCCGCTGTCTCTTCAGCATTTTCATGCTGCTTGGTGTGTTGCAGGTGCTCGGTTAACACTGAGTGGATTCTCAGAGGGTGCTGCAAGTCACTTACCAAGGTGACAGGAGCCATGACACTTGCACAGAGTAACACACTTTCCACTCCACCAGAATACTGTCAGTGCACAATACTGCTTTGTGAGTTCCAAAGCCAGATTTGGTGTCTGTCTAAGAAACATTCCGCTTTGGGGTTAATGCCAGAAAAATAATGTTGAGATAACAAATTACCTGCTCACACTGCGAGAAGGAACAAAAGTTCGCAGGATCTACACTGATTAGTCCATGCCGGACTAAGAGAAAAGGAAAGCTTTTGAGGGGAAAGAGATTGTGAGGATCAAGGATCAGCTTGAAGACAGGAAATGCAGGTGAGATGGCGCTGACTGGGCTGCAGGAGTGGGGTGGGGAGGACCCGGAGGCCACCCACAGCTCTGCGGCGGACAAAGCTCAGGCAGATGGGACGGCAGCGGGAAGGCGACGCTGGTTCTGGCCCGGCAGTGTTTGTGAGAGTAGAGGAACCGGGGACGCTGTGCTGCCTGTGCGAGTGACTCAGGAGAGGCAGGGGTAGAGGGGGGCTCACTGTTCCATCAGCCTGTGCCTCCGTGTCCAGAGCAGCGCCATCTCACCTGCATTTCCTTTTTTTCTTTTTCTTTCTTCTTTTCTTTGGCCTCAAAACCTTACACTCTCACAGTTTCCTCCGCACCTTGAGGAAAGCATCCCAGGACCGGCTACATAAATTGCTGGAGAAGTTAAAAATGTAGAAACCTGATGTGAAAATTGTTGGGAATTTCAGGACTGCAACATAAACCACTGCACCAAGTCGGGACCCTCTGCTGAGTGGGAGCCCACTGTGGATGCCCCCCGTGAAGCCAGCCGTCTCCCCGTCTGAAGGGGAACGAGCCCCCAGCACCGTCCACACCCTCGTCTCTTGGATCTTGGGTACCCCACATGCTCCCAAGGCTTGCACATCTCTGCTCCCAACCTCTCCCCTGAGCCCAAGATCTGGTTACCCCACTGCCTCTGAGCTGCCTTTGCAAGGGTCCTGGGGTCTCTCACATTCAGCTCGGCCAGAAGCAAACTGTCCCCCACATCCCCTTCTTCAGCATGGGCCTGCGTCACTGCTCAGGGCTCAGTAAGCCGCACCCTCCACCGTCCTGGGTGCTCGTGCCCCAAACTTGAAATCTTCCTGATTCTTCTGCTGTGTTCACAGCCCAGATCCAACCTGTCCACCCAGTCCTGTTCACTTCACCTTCTCAGTACCCACGACCTGACCAGCTTGTCCTGTGTGAGTTGCCTCCACTCTGGCCGGATGTGTGGCACATATAGGGGACGCAGTAAGCATGGGTCGTGGTGCTTATGAAAATTTTGAAACAAATTAGTGTAAAGTTCCTACTACCACTAGTTGGTGTTCAACATACAGCAATGGCAGCTACAGATAATGTGATTGATTCTTTATTTTAATCACCAAACCCCATTCCTTTGCCCCTGGGCACAGAATTGGATACACTGCCAGGTTCCCTTGCAGTATCTCTGCCCATCGCCGGGGACGCTGGGCCGGGTGAGTGTTGCAGATGCCCCCTGCACGAAATCCCTGGTCGTCCTTTTGGCAGTTTACCAGCTGGTGCACTGAGGCTGGCCTTGCAGACTACGTGATGACGATGGCAGAGCCCAGCCCTGGGCCCCGGGAGAAGTGGACGTGACCTGTTACAGCACCATCACTGCTGACTGGTGGCAGCAACTTTCACACAACACGTCGCATCTCAGGCCACGGGTTGTGTGCAGTTTCAAAAGGACAAGGAGCTTTGCAAGGGCTGGCCTGGGACTCTCCTGCAGGACGTCAGAAGGAGCCACTCAGCGTGTCCTGTCCAGGAGTAGCTGGTTTTTCCTCACGTTTTATTAGTCCCTGTGGGCAGTACATAGTGTCACATTCCTCATGGGAGCGGAGGTACCCGGACACGCCACATCTTCACTCCTTTCTCAGCCTCTTCTCCTTGCCACGCTTCCCCTCCCTCTGCCTTGTGGTTTCCTTCCCTACTGAGAAAGTTCTGTCCCCCTGTTTCCTGTCATCCTTTATTCTTCTTTTCACTTATACTTTGAGTTTCTCAAATAGGACAAACCATGTGACACTGAAGCTTGTGTGTCTGACTTATTTCACTTAACCTTATGGCCTCAAGGCACATCCACTGTCCTACAAAGGACTCGAGTTTATCCTTATTCGTGGCAGAGTAGTACTCCATTGTGTGCAGATACCTTTTTTTTTTTTTTACCCATTCTTCGGTTAAGGGATGCACAGCATAGGCTTCCAAGATTTAGCTATTATGAATTGTGCTGCTATGACCATGGGAATGCATGGGTCACTGTAATATGATGTCTTTAACTGTTTCAAGAAGACCCTTGAAGGGGACTAGCTGGAAATGACTTTCTCTTGTAATAAACTATGGTGCGTGACCTCATTAGGAGCCAGGCTAAGTGTGGCTTGGGGGGTTTTGTGTTTTTATTCACTTATACTTAGTAGGTTCCCAGTAATATTTATTAAATACACAGGTATGTGTGTGTATGTGTGGAGTGAAGACCCTAGCTGCCTATGACAGAATATTCTTCACTTCCTACAGGAATTTCAAGGAAGATTTTGGATTATGATACAATCATTACTTCCATAACTTATAGAAATTACATAACTAAGAAATTTTCAGATGGGCGATGTGTCCCATTTTTTATAAATTATAGCTGCTTGAATATAAATTAAAGAGCAAATGAGGTCATTTTCGTGGCTTTTTCCTACCACTGTAGGAATTAACAAGGTTCTTGCTGAAATATGTTACTGTATTGAAGCTGAAAACAGTAGCTAAATAGGACTTACATTTATTTTTAATGACTTGCTTAGCTGAAAACGCATGCTAATTCTGCAGTTAATCATCATAATCACTTTGGCATCAGAAAGTGAAGGGAGAATGAAGACCCAGATACACAAACCCATCTTCCCGACCAGCGTGGTTTACCAGGGTCATGCAGAAAGTGGAGCTCTTCTTGGGACCACTCGATCTCCCTGGGAACCTGCGGGCCTCCTTCAGCACCCCCTCAGTCCCTCTCTGCCCCCACTCTGCCCGTGACCACATCTACCATGTTGCAGTGCAGTGATTTCATTTCCACATCTGTCTTCCCAACCGAAGGGAAAGGCAGGAACAGAGCTCAGCTCTTCTTGGATTCTCAGAGCTAAGTCAAAGCTCGGATTTAGAAGATGCTCAATAAATGTTGGATGAATGAACCAAGATACTGAAAACAGTGATCATTCAGCTGCACAGACCAGGAAAACAGCATGGTCTATTCGTATCAAATTCGGTGATTTGAGACACTGGTGGCAATCACATATAAACGCACAGACGTGTCGGGGAAGTGCGCAGTTCACAGTGCCTCAGCTGGTCCAGCCACCCACTGCTCTTGACCAGATGCTTCTGGCTCTCCAAAATCTGTGTGCTGAAATTTTAATCTCCAATGTCATCATAGTGAGGACTGAATCTTTTCGGGGAGGGGGGAATTCAGTCACAAGGACAGAGCCTCTGTGAATGACATAAGTGCCCTCATACAGGAAACCCCAAAGGAATCCCTCTCTCCTTGTGCCAAGCCAGGACGAAGCAAGGAAACAGCGACATGTGACCCAGGAAGCCCTCTGTCATCGGGAACCAAGTATTCCTGAGGCTCTGACGTTGGACTTCCCAGCCTCCCAGAGTGTGAAGAAGCACATTTCTATCGCTCTAAGCCCCCCCACCCAGGGTCCTCAGTCATGGCGCCCTGAATGGTTGGTCTAAGACACTGTGCACAGAACAGTGGATAATCAACAACCCTTGCTCTCAGGGCTCGCAGTCCGCAGAGGAGGAAACCTTTCAAAAGACCCACTCCAAACCAGCAGGTGCTCAGAGCTGTGGCAGAAGGGCACATAATGTGCACAATATGCGCTGGGGCTGGCTTCTGGGAACAAGTAAGGGCCCCTGGCAGTTGGAAACAGCACTGCATGAAAACACTGTCTCCACAGCTGGACATCTAAGGACACCCACAGGTTTGGCACTGAGCAATGGGGGTTTCTCACCAGAGAGGCTCCATCTATGTTTGCAGAGTGTGATTAAAGTCACTGCTTTCCATTGGGATTGTGGCTTAGAGAGTCTCTTAGGCCCAGCGGGTTATGTAACACTCTTGTCTCACCCTTGTCTCTCTCTCAACAACACAAGTGTGCTAAGTGACCTTCTTCCTTTGAAAAATAGCTCATCAAAGATTTAAGGAGCCATAAAAACCCAGTAATATTAAAAAAAAAAAAACAGTAATCACAGAGTGATGAGTGGAGATGGGCTATGGTGAAGAGCTCCAGTGCCAGGGTTTCCAGGGGACAGTTAATATCTGGAAACAGCAACGTTAAGAGATAACTGTGTCACCCATCAGATGAGAATCTTGCCATCTCCTAGTGCCACATAGGAAAGATGCAACGATAGTAGAAATAATGTTCTCAACCTCCACCTCAATCAGGACATCGCCCAATAATACCTAAAAATAAAGCTTTCATCATCTGAGAACCAATAAATCTAGCTTACGGAATCCTATAGATTTATAAATACGGAAATCTAAAGCATTTTCATAATAGATGAGAAAACAGTGTCTGCAGATAGAAGCTAAGAAATCGATTTCTAGGACTACAGATCATCTCACCACACTGCGAAAGTTTGCTTATTACCTTGAAGTCTACAAAAGGAGCCTACAAACCCTAATTAAAATTTAAATGAAAGCAGCAGTCAGATAAAAGTGACCCATAGGCTAAAGGATTAAAATGAATTATTCTGTGATGACATTTGAAACAATGACAAAAAGAGATCAGGATAATTTTCTTTCAAAATCCCTGCCAATATACAGAATGCCAATCTTAGGATTCAAGGACAGTGTTGTAGAAAAATTAATGAAAATTTTAAGTAAATCCTCATCGTATTAATTTAAGTTTTCAATAGGTGACCAATCAATGCTGCTTCACTGAATTCTACCAGCAATGCAGCATGGTAAGGGTATGAAAAGGGAATGATAATTTTCTCAGGCTTTTAAATATAAGAATCATAAGATGTCCTGGAATTCTGAGTAAAGCATGTTGAAAATAGTTGTGTAACTACATGAAATACGGTAGCAAACTGTCAAAAATGCTGATGGTGCCCTTCAGCTTAGGTTCTGTCTTCAGGCCCCAGAAACCACTGTCCCCACAACACTGTGCCCCCACACTGTGCCTTGGACTGACATTACCCTCAGTCCTCTTCAGTTTCTACTGAAACCCCGAGGTGGGATTCTGGGGCTGGGCTGCTTATGCCTGGGCAGTGCAGGCAGAATCTTCCTGCCAGGAATAACTGGAAGATGGATAGTCCAGGGCAAGCAGTGACATCACGTTGTCACCAGCAGGAGAATGACATAAGTGCAGGTGGGAGGGGAGATGCCAAAGGGCCAAGTGGCTGAGGCATTTAATGTCTGTGGTGACGGCAAGACGTAGAAAGGTTGTGCTGTCTCTTAGCATCTTCTCGCTGCCCTGGAGCATGAATAAAAGGGAAATGAGAACACAGAATCTCCGAATGTGCAGTTGAGGGCATGCACAGAAAAACTGAGATGGTTCCCAGAGGTCCTCACCTGCGGGGGTCACAGCAGTCCCTCACCTTTGAGGATCACATGGGCAGAGGGGCCAAGGGTCAAGCCCAGGGCCTGGCTGTGGAGGCTCCGGGGCCACTGTGCCTGTCACATGACCAGCCCCCCGGGTGTCTGACAACGTGGTAAGGGCCCATGGGAAGGGAAGGTGACCTGATAAATGGGATGGGGTCCTCTGAGAAGGCAGACAGTGATGAAAAGCCTGACAGCTGCTTCCTGCTGGGCTAAGGATGACAGCCACCCCTGCAGGATGGATGACCTGGTGGCGCTGTCGCTCGATTCAGGCCTCACGTCTATGGCCTCTTGGGCTTCCTAGGCCTATACCTAAGAGAAAGCCTCGGTCCATCCGGACAGGGAAACCAGACAACTTACTCATCCTACTCGACACTGGTACTGACCCTGCACGGGCAGGAGCCAAGGGCAAGTCTCCAAGGGCACAGGGCCAGGAGGGCAGTACGCAAGGCCGGGTCAGCTTGGCGGGTACACTGGCCTAGGACTTAGAGGAGTTTGTATTTGCCTCCAACACCAGAGAGTGGCATTAGTAACTTTCCAAACGGACCAATTACAGCTGGACACAGGGGTGGCCTAGGGTTATGGGGTCATGTTGAATTTCCCTAGCGTTCTGTATAGCAGGGGCTGACGATCTATGGTCCTTGGGCCGTATCTGACCTGCTATCTATTTTTACATGGCCTAAAAGCTAGGAATTTTTTTTACCATTTCTAAATGTCAGAAAACAAAAGCACTGACCTTTGTCAAGAACACTTACCGACTTCTAGTTCTTGGTCATGACGTCTAAGCTGTGTATTATCGGGTGCTGAGTTGACCCCTGCTGCAGGGGTGCGAAGCCTCAGAGAGATGAAAATACTAACGTGAAGCAATGCCATTCGTCAAACACAGCTCCACACCTCCCAAGATGGGATGGACAGGGGAGGGAGGGTCCTTGTCAAGTCTGTGGTCGCTGTCCTTTTAAGATGGTTCTACAAGGTAGGCACAGGGGTGCGGGAACTTGCAAATGGATCTGCTTCCATGATATAAACGCAGATTCGAGTAGAAGAAAGCCAGCAGGTCGGCAGCATCTTAACTGTCAACAAGGCAGATGCAGTAAACCACAGCGATGATCCCCAGCCCGGGGTCCCCGAGGATTAAACAATCTCAGGAAGCTAAGAAGTGAACTGGAAATGGGTGTCTGACATCCAAGGTGCTAAACCCCAGGTCTGGGCAGCCAGGTATACAGCTCCACAGCACAAGTGCCTGCCTGGCAAGCACGAGGTCATGAGTTTGCTCCCGGTACCCCAAAGTAATAATAATAAACTCCAGGTCTGATGGCCGGGGTGGGACACCATCACCGTAGCAGGGATTCTAAGCTTTCTAGCTCCACTGACCCACTGCTTCTCATCAAGGGAGAGGCCGAGTGCCTTTGGGAGGACCCTGCCACGTCGCCCTGAGTACATGCTGTGAATCGTCTGTCAAGCCTTCCAGGTAGGGTTCCCGTGGCTGTTCACACTGACTGGAGAAAGAGAACTACTCTGACCCTCCATAGGTCAAATGGGGAGCCACACTTAAGCTGCCACCTGGAGCACCCTCTGCTCGGTTGCCCCAACTCAACTGTGATGGTGGTTGTGGAAAGAGGTGCTGGAGTCTGGTCCTGAGCTCATGTCACAGTCGGTCCAGTATCATGATCAGAGGACCATCCTGGGATTGTCTTCCTGGTCCCAGAATGTATTGCGGAAACACATATTACCTACTGGTGGAAACCCAGTTGATGTACTGATTCACTGACTGAGGACAGTGACCCACTTTCACAGACCTGCCCCACCCCACAGAATGAACTAAAACCACCGTCACACTCTGGCAGAAATGTCAGGGATTGGTGGACTCATTCAAGGCCCTAGGAGTGCAGACAGCAAGAGAACCTTCTGCACTGGATGTGTGATGGCTGATTTCTGTGTCACTGTACCACCGGGTGCCAGATATCTGGTTAAACATTATTCTGGGTGTGGCTGTGAGACTTTTTTTAGATGAGATTGACATGTGAATCAGAGGACTCAGTAAAGCAGTCTGGGCCTCACCTGAGCCACTGTGGTTGAAAAAGGAAAAAAGCGGAATAAGGACTTCAGGACCTGGGCCTGTCTTTAGGCTGGAAGACTGTCTCCAGCCTTTGGGTTCAGACTCAGACTGGAGCTTACAGCACTAGCCTCCTGTTTGCAGGCCTTGAGACTCGCTCTGGAACTGCAGCACTGGTTCTGTCGGGTCTCCGTCTTACTGACTGCAGACATGGAAACATTTCAGCTCACATAAAGTATGAACCAATTCGTTAAGATTAGCAGTTCTGTCTTTTTCTTGTTCACTTTCTACCACTAATATATATGAAATGCAACACATACACTTGATTCACTTTCTTCGGAAACCCTGACTCACGTGAGTACAAGATGTCCTATAAAGACTATTAGGAGACAATGACAAATGGTAACACCAATAACCACAACTACAGCTGTAGAGGTGATATTTTTTACTGGAGAAATCAACACACTATAGGGCCTAGTAAGCAGTTACTGACCAAGCAAATGCTCTACAGCCTCCCTCAACACATCTTCAAGGAAAGTCAGAATCTGTTTGCTTCCCCTTGCCAAGGTTAACAGTGTGTACCTTCACTATTAGCATCAGACCTCTCTGGTTACTGCCTGGAGCACTTTGGGCTTAAGGAATTTCAGAACGCCCTACCCATTTTTTATGATAACTCGTTCAACAAAGCCTCTGAAGGCAAAAGAAGAGTAACACTGCATTCACATCCATGGAATTACTGCTCTTACCAAGGTTCCCATATCTTAGAAGCTTGATAAATGGAGGAATGGCGGGCGAAGGTTCATGTCTAGCAGTAGCCAGGAGATCACTTCTGCAAGGTGCAGGTGTTACCCACAAGGTTCAGTGTGTGCATCATAAATACCATTTTACATCAACAGCACTCTGGGTAAATTATCAGAATGTACAGTTTAGGAAGAATGAGAGGCAGAAATTTTTATATCCTAATGCTGAGGCCTAATTACCTGTCTGCAAAAATTCTGCTTCTCATCTCCATGACCCTGACCTTGACTATCTGACCTTGGCAGTCCTAGTAGCTGCGGTAGAAATGTTCCTACCAGGAAGCACTGCTGCGTTTCCATTAAGTTTGAAACTGTTTGCCCCTGAGAAGTCTGAGTTCAACATGCTTCTGATGTGAGAGTCAGAGCAGAACCTGCTGCTGATTAACCCCAATAACCAGGGACAAACTGGGCGGCTGCTACACAGAGGTCCATGATGGAACCAGAGAACCTGGAAGCCACACCGTCACGGAGGACGGAGATTCCGCCGGGATAAAGGTTTGGGCCAAACTTCATCTAGCTGAGGTTGCCCCTTGAGGTTTGGAGACAGTGAGAGGCCCACAGAGGGACGGGGAGAGGAAGCCAGAGCCACTTAAGCGCAGTGGTTGCGCTTGGCATTTTCCCTTACTCCCTTGCTACTGGCTCGAGGAGGGAGTGTGACTCAAGTGACGTTTTAACACAGTGAGCCACTGCTGACGGGACTTCCTGTGTCCTCTGCAAAGATAATCACATGTTCTGAGGGGCCACAGGGGCCATAGGCCATTTTCTGGATAATGGTCACTGCCCTCCCAGAGCTGGTCTCCATGGTTCTTCACCCTGCTGGCCTTGTGAGGCAGGGCCCAGAAGGAGGAGCTGCTGTCCTAGGGCTCCTGCCAGCAGGCAACACCGGCGGAAGAAAGGAGGCTGAGGGGACAGCTGTCCCGACTGTACCTAGCCAGATCTGTCCCCGGGAAGCGGCGGCAGCAGCTGGCTGTGCCTGCACCAGGCTGGCAGCTCTGCCCAGGCTCCCTCCTGCCTCCCGGTGCTCAGGCCCAGAGGAGGTAAACAGCCACATCTACTCATCCCGGGAGGCCGCACCGTCCAGGCGCCGTGCCCACACCTTTGCAAATGGTCCCTTTATTATATTTTCCTCAAATTACCCTAAGGTGAATGTTCCATCTGTTTCCTGCTGAGACCTGGATTTATACAGTATCAACAGGGTTAAAAAAAACGTTGCTAGTGTGAAGCATTACTTTGTGTCTTTTGGAACACACACACACACACACACACACACAGAGTGATGACCCAAGGGCGAGGCAGTGAAGGTGTCTGCAAGCGTGTGCGTGCTCCCGTGAATGAGGGGTTGAGGAGCAGATTCCTCCTGAGAATCCTACACCTACAAGGAGAGGAGGCGGTAGGGTGGTAGGGTAGGTTAGGAGTGACACCTCCATGTTTTATCAGCGGGGAATTCATTGAGGCGAGAATTCCAGTGAGAAACAGAAAATAGCTGACGGTAGTGTATTGCTGCTGTTTCCTGGACACTCTCTCTTCCCTCTTTTCCCACAAATAGCATCCTAATTTTCCTTGAAGTCTTCCTCCCTTCCTTTACTTCCAAGTAATTCACGTGGAATGGACCCACACATTCCCAGCTCCAAGAGCCAGCAACAACCCAGCCTGGATAACAGGTTCACACCCTCTTGGCCACCAGGACCAGTTCAAGGATGGGCCTGTGACACCAGTAGGGTCGTAGTTTGAAATCTCTGCTGCACCTACATGGAGCAAGGCATTCCAGTGGCAGAGGCTGACTGTGAGGAGACACCCTGCCTCAGAAGCAAAGGTGCGAGAAAACAAATCACAATAAAGCAGAATAGCTCTGACAACACTGTTTGAGCTCCCTGGACCAAGCCATGTCTGAAGCTAGATATTCCTTTGGAATTTTCTTTGCTCATGGCAATTTGATGTGGGTGTCTTGTCACCTGCAGTAGAAGAGTTTCTTGCTATCAGTGACTATCCAAGGGTAGGACAGTGAGGTAAGTCTGCCCTGGACTCAGGCATTACAAGGGTATGTTACAATGATATTTTAAACAATAAAATATCAGCCTGCCTTCTATTATTAACATTCACGCAATTTAAACTATCAAAATACTCCTCCCCCTCTAAAAATTTTTTGGTTGCTGTAAAAAAATTGCTGCAATCACAGTTATGTTCTAATATTAAACATACACAGTGTATAAGTATATAAGATATAATGTACTTTAAGAGTCCTTTTCATTGATTATTTTGAAATAAGCTTTATTTTAACAGGGAACTCTTAATTGTTTAGCTGGCCTTCAGGGAGACATGGGCTCGCTTACACATCTGCATTTCAAAACTATGTTTGCTAGGGAAGCTCGGGGTGGGGGTAGTATAGACTCAGCCTAGGGAGACGGGACAGGCCCCCCAGGAGAAGCAGGTTTGAGCTGAGCGCTCTTGAGCGCCTTCATCTCCGGCCTGGGTTGTTCTAGCAGACTCCTAGCGGGTCACCCTTTTCTTGTGTCTGTCACTGGACTGTCCACTCTCCTCGCGTCAGCCACACCCTTTAAGACACACTTCTCAAAAACTCACGCAAGCCACCCCTTAGATCAAATTACCCAACCTGAAGCCCTACCCAATCCTATAAGCCACTCCTGTCTCCCCGTGTCCTGCCCTATGACGTGGCCTCCTTCCTTGTCTTTGAGTTTTCTGAGGATGTCTCTGCCTTGGAGACTTTGAATTTGCTGTGCTTTCGCAGGGGCCAAGCAGAAACACCGAAACCACACCGGGATTTGGAGGCAGAGTTACTTACATCAACGGTCACTGATCAGGCCCTAATCTCTGGTCCAGGGCTTATATAAGCAAGCAGGAAGTACAGAGGCAGAATGGCCTGGCAACTGGGGATTGGTTTATACAGTATGCGTCATATTGACCAGCTATGCATCACAGTGACCAGCTGTGCATAGTGACCAGCTATGCATCAGAGTGACCAGCTATGCATCAGAGTAACCAGCTACACATCACAGTGACCAGCTATACATTGCAGTGACCAGCTGTTTTCTTGCTCTCTCTCTCTCTTTTTTTTTCTTTCTTTCTTTTTATCTTTCTTTCTCTCTTTTTTTCTTCTTTCTTTCTTTCTTTTTTGGTGCTGGGATCGAACTCACAACCTCGAGTTTGCCAAGCAGGCACTTATACCACTGAGCTAAACCCCTGGCAGACCAGCTGTTTTTAAGTGACAGAAGCAACAGGAATCAGAACAGGAACTGTTACCTGGGCAACTAAGAAACTGAAGTGTACTGGCTGGCGGGGGGGGGGGTGGGCAGGGAGTGGCATTTTCTGTTACACCTCCTCTTGGTGACTGTTCCATCTCCTCTCCACTCTGTGCCCAGTGCTTTCTTCCTCAGTTCCTTACAGTATCGGCCTGTGTTCAAATAACACCCTATTAGCTGGACTTTCCTTTCTCTGAGATGCCTAGAACTAGCACCTCTGCAATCTCGGTCCCTTTTATTATCCCCTCCAGTCTTTCCAGGCACTGACATCCAGTGCATGGTCCTGTCTATTGCTTTGCCGTCTGTCCTCCCAATAGAATGCAAGTTCCAAACAAGCTGTACTCACATGCTCAGAACAGTGCCTGGCAAAGAGCAGGCCCTCCACAAACACTTGAGAACGAATGAAGGTCCCCGGGATTGCCTTTGGCCACTGAAGGAACTTCTTAGACAAAGGACAGAGACACAGGGAAGCCTGCATCATCTGGGCAATTTAAATTTAGAAGGGTATGGAGCAGGAGGCAGGCAGCAGTGCAGCTTGGCGCTAGCCTTGTACGCATAGGTGTCTCCAGATGCCCAAAGCCTTTCTGGGAGGAAACGAATAAAACAAAGACTGGCAGGGCACAGAGAGTGAGGGAGGATTTTCACAGGAGCAAGGAGAATGTGCAAAGCAGCCAAACTGATCCTTTCTCCGCACCTCAGAATAACTTGTATCAAGCACTTTTTGAATCAAACAAAATTCTTTGTAATCCCTAGTGAGGTAATAAACTTTGAATCAATAGCGAGCCCTGGCCAAGCTCTTGCACCAGAGTTTTCCCTAATTATCATACCCAGAGGGATGAACGGGGCCAAGATGCAGGCTCAGCACTCAGCCCTAAACCAGCTTAAACGCAAATGCAGCGTCCTTCCGGCCAAAGCTGCACCAACCACACTGCTTCAAATAAGGCACGGAAGGCCCTGGCACAAAGGAAATAAAACTTAAAAACTGTTCATTACACTGCTTGCTTGTCCCTGAAAAATTCACTGAGAGCCCTAAGGAGGTAGAAAGTCAGCACTCTGCACAATCACAAATACCAACATAATCAATACCGAATGTGCCAGGCAATGTTTTGGTCACTTTCGTTCATCTGATTTGCAGTGTTCAGTGCCCGTGAAATGTCATCCACAGAGTGAGGTGTCCAGGACTAGAGAATGAGACTCACCCTGCCCTCGGAGAACGCCCAGAGAAGTGGTAGCTCTGTAAACACAGCATGGCTCTGCGGGAGGGTCTGTGCTCCCAGGGAGTCCGGGAACGCGCATTCTCCTACAGCAGTGTCTTTAAACACTTTAACACGTCAGGTCTTCAGATTGCTTCCGACCATGCATATGTGACATTCTGAGATTTGCATCTGTTACACGTTTTTAAGGCCTAAGACAACAAACAGCTTTGTTGTAGTGTCAGGATGGAGGAGGTTCTGCTACAGGAGCAAACCCCCAACTCTCAGGAATTCATGAGACAGTTTATTCTGGCCTGTAGCGCTCACCCATGACAAGTGGCTCTGGCGGGCTCTGTTTGTATCAACACTCAGAAACTCGGGCTGCTGGAACAGCTTTACCAGGAGAGGCACACACTGCCCCTTAGGGCTTTTGGAGGAAGTGACGCCTGCCATTGTCACTCACACTTAACCGGATGAAACAAGTCACGTGGCTTGACTATCCGAAGTCAGTACAGTGGGGGAGAACAACTGTGCTGTACTTTACTCCAGAAAGGGAGAGGACGAAGCACTGGCAAACAGCCCTGAAGACACAGGGCTGTTCACAGAGCAGTTCAGGGAGCAGAGTCAGAGCGTGGCTCCCCGCAGTTGGCTGGTGATGTCGCTTTTTGCCTGAAGGTTTGACTTTCCTCCCGTGTGCTCTTTGGCTCCTCTGGGAGATAAAAATCCAGATGTACAAGTGTACAATGACTCCACTGGTGAAACTCTAATAGGTGACACGTTGCCATTTCTCTTTGGCAACTGTGGGAATCTTGCTCCAGTGTGGGTCTGAGTCACTGCTGTTGGGGTGTATTAGAGGAAAGAAGCAGGGCAGCTGGCAGAGTGGATTTTTTCCCTATAAAGCTACAGGCCAGAAACAGGAAGCTGAGGGAAAATGGACCCTCAATCTTGAAATGCTACCATATATCTGTAAGGAAACAGAAACCCACATCTTATGAGGATTCTAAATCATGCAAGCATTGATAATTTTGAGTAGACGACCAGGTAAACACACACACACACACACACACACACATACACACTACAGGCTTTTTATGTGCAAGCGATCCATTACCAAACAGAACAAATTAAGAGGGATCTTTTAAAACTGTGAGGGACTTACAGTTTCTAAGAGTAAAGGAGGTACAGAGAACCCAGTTACACAGCCCATACTCAGATGCATACAATGTAAATTTCTCTATTCAGTATCATCCCTGCCGCTTTATTTTTGCAAATGTGAAGTCTTACTTATGTGGGCTTTCACTGGCTTAGTTAAAATTCCTTTTCCCAGGTTAAGAAGTGCTGTTGAAGAAGTCTCCTGTCAACAGTGACGGCTGTGTCTCCCCGCTCAGGAATGAGAAAACGCCACTTTCCGTTCTCTTTCTTGGTCCCAGTAGTTTGATTCCACATGAGGGCTTTAATATAACATTTCATTGGTTTTATTTCTGACTCCTTGTATTAACTTGATAAAAACTCTTTCAGGATAGAAGTACTGATGTAGGCTATTTATGACCTGATTTCAGGAGCTCTTCATCCTATTGAAATGTAAAGAGCATCAGGCATGGTCTTAGTTTCTTTCTTTCCCCTCACATCTCACCAGGACTCAAGCAGAGCGAGGAAGGGACTCCACCTCTTCTTTCCCAAGGATGGTTCTGTGGGGTCAACGTCCTGACAGCCGAGTCCAGTGAACGACCATGTGACACACTTACATTCTGAATGCCTCGGTTTCCCCCCAGGAGAGCTGATAGTGAGGATTAAATAAGCACATGCATGTAAAGCCCTTAACGCCCCGGTGGGAAGCAGTCCACCTCATAAACAGGCCTGCTACTACCCTCAGGAGCTGGCTATCTGTACTAATGAGGTCCAGCACTCATAAACATGTCACACTCTGCTTTGCCTGTTGTCCATTTGGGACAGTTTTCTGAACCTCATTAAGTGCAGTTTTACATCCTCTAGCTTATTTGAAATACTGAGGACTATCAAAAACATGATGATGTGCAAGACCTCTGGCGACAACCCGCAATATATCTGGATGATCTTCCAGGGCTGTCAAGAACACGTACTTGAGCCGCCATGCTCCCCACGAAGTCAACTGCATGGCCACGCATTACCACACTGCACTGCTTCTCCTAAGAGAAAACCACGACCACACGGAATCTTGATGGACTCAGTTATCTATAGAAAAAGTAAGTCCACTTGAGAAGCCTATTTTGTGCCTCTCTCCTGCAGTTACCCCCACCTTCGTTCTACCTGAAGAGCTGCCAGGGTTTCTCTTCAAGGTTTTAATACCATTTGCTGCTCTAACAGATGGAGTCTGAACTGCATACCTGGGCAAACACCACCGAGGCCCTGCATTTTGTCCTAGCACTTGGCTTCAGCCATGACTCTCCCACCATAGGCAGCCACTCGGGTCACAGCCCCACACGGGACTTGTTCCACCTGCCATGCCTCACCTGCGGTCAAACATCCTTCCCTGGTGCCAAATTTTCCCCCAGCTGATCTTAATGACTCAGTGGCGCTACGATCTTCTGTACCTACCACCTGCCCCTCCTGTGTTCTCAGGGTACCCTCTACCCATGTCTATCACTGCTCTTAGCCTGAGATTTCACAAGCATTGATCTGTCCATTTCCCTCACCCAGTCCTCTACTTTATTTGCCTTCTGTACCCTGAGTGCTTAATACGGAGCCATGAATGGATGCACATCAAGTATTTCCTGAAAGAAAGAGCTAGTTTACTTCCACACATACTGCTGGTTTCCACCAGAAACTTGGGAAAGTTCCTCTACTTATACTGCAACTATTTTTCTCATCTATAAAATAGAGGACTGGTTGGTTCTGCCATCCACAAGGTACCAAGACTCCAGAGTACAGGTTTTCCTAAGGCCAGAAATGAAAATACTCATATGCATACAAATAATGCATATGAGAAGCAGAAATGAAAATTCTGTCTGACTCACCCAGAATCACTTAGCAAAGTACTCTAAATCTTCGAGAATCTAAAAATCTTCTTCAGCTGCATTTCCCACCTGCTCCCTTCCCCCACCCATTGTTCTAACCAAAACATTGGTTTCAGGGTTCTCCAATGTACTGCAGACATTTGATTCCTTTTGGCTTTGTATCCATTAAATTCTGTGAGCATGGAACATTACCTAGCTTCTCCTGCCCAGGGAAATTCTGCTCCTTCCTCTACCACTGCCTGTGATGTGAGCTTTGCTGTCAGCTTCCTTCTTTGATTAGAACTTGACTGTAGCAGTTGTTCCATTTGCTATAATATAAACAAAGCTATTAACATGTTTATACCCTTGACTTCACTGTAAGTTCCTTGAAACTTGACTTAGGTCCTATTTGTTACTATGCCATTCAAAATGCACAGTGCATCTCATACAAGTAGGAGTTAGATAAACGCTTTATAGAAGTATGGGAATACATTCCCACTGCTACTACAGAATTAGATCCCACTCAAGGTTTGATTGGCAAAATCTGGATGAGGATTTTTAATTTAACATCACTCCTGAGAGTTTAGCTATAGAAAATAATGCAACATTATATATGCCATATTCTAAGCAAAAATGTTTATATTTATAAAAACAAACTCGGTAAGCATGGTAGTGTATACCAATGCAAAAGATAATCATAGAACTGTTTAACATGAACCCTTGAAGGTTATTTTGAAATATGGGAAAATGTAAGCCAGAGGAAAATTAGAATGCAAATGTTTAAATATATAGCACAATTGTAAATACAAAGCCCTATGAATAGAGATTTGAAGGCTCTCTAGAGAATAAAAGTAGACCATTTGTCCCATGATGGAATTTTGAGAAAGCGTCTCTACTTTTTATCAGCCTTGTATAATGTTCTCATAAAGTTGTTTTAGTAACTAATAAAACCAAGATCAGAAAGTAGAAGTTAATGGAGATAAAAACAGAAACGAGAGAGAAAAATGATATGATGAAGGAAGCTGCCATCATTAACACAGAGAAATGACACAAATGCAACAAAGAAGGTAACTCAGAGTCGAGCTGGACAATGAAAAACAGAACACTCCAGCTACAGACGGAAGGAGACCCTCGGTTCCTGACCAGGAAGGGACCCAATGCACCGGGAGGAAGGGACCTGATACACCGGCAGTCCCAGCGAGTTTCAGGTTAAGGCGTGGAAGGTTGGGGGTCACACTGCATATGCAGAGCTCAAAGAAATGGACTGGGGACCATGGAGGTAAGATCTGGGGTTAAGTCCATGTCAATGAAGCCAAGAAACTCAAAAAAGCAGCCAGCCCATAAACAGGAAGCTAGATAAGCACTGCCCACCCACCCGAGAAAGCAGCAGGGAGGAAAACAGAAATCACATGTTAGAAAACCAACCCTAGACTTAGATCTGAGTATAGGACACACATTCACTTGTGTGAAGGGGAAAGCTGAGCTACAAAATAAAAACAGAAGCTGGCTCAACATCTGAGGCAGTTAGAGCAACCACGCTCTGGTTCTGAAACAATCTAGACACAAACTAGAACACAGAGAACTCCTGCCCTACTGGTACCCATGGAAGCAACCGTAATAACCAAAGCTCCCGCAGGGCAGGAGCTCACAAAGAAAGAAACCTACAGACACACAAAGAAACGGAACACAATCAGGAGAGTAAACAGATGAAAACAGAGAATAACTTGCACTCCAAGAACTGAAGAAATAGAAGAAAAGTAGAAGAAAAAAAGTAAAAGATGCGATTTACAATGATTAAGAAACGAAGTCAATCTAGATGCAGATAAACGCATGAATAGACAAGGAAAATGTGGTAATACAGTACATAGAGTGGAATACTATTCAGCCATAAATAAGAATGGAAACATTATGTTGAGTGAAATAAACCAGACACAGAAAGACAATACCACATACTGACTTGATGTAGAAGGTAAGAACGGGGGGGAAAAATCCAAACTGATTGTGAAAGAGATTTAGGAATGTACATGGGAGCAGGTAAAGGCAAGCTGATTTTGACTAGTGTACATTATATGCAAGTGTTGAAATATCACAATAAACTCTATTAAGGCACACAATCTACACATGTTAACCAGAAATAGAATAAAATATTAATAAATGACATTATAAAATAAACATGTTTTATGTAATGAATGACCACAAAGAATAACTCTATGGGAACAAAAGGTTATCTTTTTTAAAAGCACCAAAAAGAAACCAACTAACAAGAAAGTTGATAAGGGAGACAACACACCTAGGGAAATTGTGCAGAATGCAGTTCAGAAAGGAAGAAAATTTTTAAAGTTTTATTTTAAAGAGGAAAAAACCCCAAAATTTCAAAACAAGATAATTGGAGGGTAACACATTGTGTAATGTTGTCTTTAAATTAGTTATTCAGAGTACAAGATATCTGCACTTGATTGTCCAACAATATTAGTGTGAATCTTTCTTTTTGGTGAACTAAGAGAAGTTAGTAGTATACCTACCTTAACTATCTTTTATATATAATTTCTTTCAGCTTCTCACACTAGGGAAACAGTACAATTTTTACACATGTGAGCCTGATTTATTGCACTTATGAATCTGATCTCTAGTTGCAACCATTTACCTATAGGAGTCTCAAGTTTATCCTTCTTTATGGCTGAGTAGTACTCCATTGTATAAAAATATCACATCTTTTTATCCATTCTTCATTGATGGGCATTTTTGTTGTTTCCAAGATAAAGCTGTTACAAATTATGCTTCTATAAACATGGGTGCACATACTTCACTGTGGTATGATGTTTTTAATTCTTCTGGGAAGACACCCAGAAGGGGAATAACTGGATCAAATGGGACCTCCAATTCTAGTTTTGAGGGTTTCCAGAGCGGCTGATTTCCAGAGCGGCTGATTTCCAGAGCGGCTCCACCAGTCTACACTCCCACCAACAGTGGAGAAGGGTTTCTTTTCCCCCACAGCCTCTCCAGCATTTATTATTGCTTGATTTCCTGATACTAGCCATTCTTTTTGGGGAGAGGTAGAATCTCAGTGTTGTTCTAATTTGCATCTCTCAAATGACCAGTGATGTGGAATATTTATTTGCTGTTTGTATTTCTTCACTTGAGAAGTGTGTATTCATCTCAGATGCCCATTTTTGAATTGAGTCTTTAAATTTGGGAGGTCTGATTATTTTGAGTTCTTTATATGTTCTCAATAGTGATCCTTTGTCTGAGGAACAGCTGGCCAACGTTTTTTCCCACGTTTGTGGGCTGTCTCTCACTTTGTTGGTGGTTTCTCTTGCTGTGCAAAAGCTTTTTAATATGATGAAAATTTAAAGAAATTTTTAAAAAATGAACAATCCACTAAGAAAGATGAGGTACAAAACACTCAACTAAAATTTAAAAAAAAAGAGAGAATGGGAGAAACAAAAATCCAAATAAAGACTGAAATTTTTAAATCACAATTGAAGGGAGACATGGATCTCTAGTACTTCCAAATTACTTCCAGCCAGCAAAACTATACTCCTTCAAAGAAAAGAGGAAATAGCTAACAAAAATAGAGAAAATGACAGTCATCTCCAAGAAAACCATTAACAGACTTCTCATCAGCTACAAAAGATATCAGCAAACAATGAAAAATATCTCCCAGAACTTCTAGAAAATGTCTTCTAGGAATTAAGCGAAAATAACTATCTCTTTAGAATTCTAGACTCAGCAACACTATCATTCATAAAAGAAGCAAAATAAAGTCATTTCCAAAGCAAAACAAAACAAACAATCCAGAGAGACTGTGCCACTAATAATTCATAACAATTCTTCTTCGTAGGAGCCAAACAGCATCCTGAGGAAATAAGTGAAATGCAATTAACAAGTAAATAAATTGGAAATCAGCTTGGTAAACCAACACCAACCTACTGACTACCAAAACAAAAAACAGTAATAGTGGTTATTGGAGGATGATCCAAAATTAGGTGTAAATAAAATACTGAACAAAGAGAATGTGGGAAGTGCTTAATAAACATTAATTGGAAGAGGGCCACCTTTTTAACAAATACGCATCAGATCTAAATAGGAAAGTACAAACAATCAATTGTCTAGAGCATCACATGATAAATTATCTTCATAAACTTGGGGTAAGGAAAACGGTTAAATAAGATACGCCATGTACTAACAGTGAAAGAAAATAACTGACAAATTAGACAGCATTAAAATTAAGAATAGGCCAGACATGGTGGCACATGCCTGTAATCCCAGCACTAGGGAGGCTGAAGTAGGAGGATTGCTGTAAGTTCGAGGCCAGCCTGGGCTACAAAGTGAGTTCAAGACCAGCCTGAACTACATAGTGGGGCCTTGTCTCAAAAAGACCAAAAAAAGAACAGCTCATGAGAGACATTTAAAGTAAGCTTTAGAAAACCAACCCACATATCAGAAGGTGTGCAGCACATTTTTATGCAGATGACTTGGATCCAGAAAACATAAACAACTTTTTCACATTTCACATAGGAATGTAATTAAGTAGAAAAATGGGCAAGAGTCTTGAACAGAAAACTCACCAAAGAGGAAATTCAAATGGATACCAAGCCTATGAACATATGTTCAACCTCATTAGTCATGAGGGAAAAGCCTTCAGTACTGTACCTCTACTACACACTGCACGGATTACCAACTTGCTCCTAGGAAAGTCACACCACGTTAAAAGTCCTCTCACAGCAGAGAACAGTGTTGTTTCATCTTGTGCTTGCTAAGTTCAAGTGCTAACTTTTCTCAAATTGCCAATATGAAAACCGCTGTGGCACTCATTTGCATTTTGGAATATTACAGTTTTTTAAGTCTACATTGGCAAGAAGACATCTATTTCCCACAGAGACTTCTCTGGAGCCATTTTCCCACAGGGAATCCACACTGGCAGAAACTGTCAGCTCCTTCTTTCTTCGTGAAAAAGTTCAGACTGTGTTTGAGGCCACAGCACTCCCAGGTCCAAACACCCATTTCTGTAGACTCCTCTGAGCCAGGGGAAGCTGGCAGACCTAGTTCTGGCCATCACCTGTCAGAAGACCACTACCGAAGGTTCCCAGAAAACTACGTGTCGCCCAACAGCAAGGGAGATCTCACCTGACCTCCTCCCTTTTCCTCCTCCCTCCCCACAGAAAGAAGACCTTGCTGTCTGGTGCAAGCGGAGATCTTGGGAACGCGAGGGTGACAAGCACACACGAGGGTGACAAGCACACACACCTTTAGCACAGAGCAACCTGCATCCCTGCTGCTTCCTGGAGCTTCCGAGCTGTCCTGGGAGGAACGGGTCTTCCTCCAGAGCTCCTTCACTTTCACCACTGCAGGACCCACTCGGGAAGCCCCACTTTAAAACCTTAAGTTCTTTCGTGAAACTTACACACTGAGGGGACATAAAGGCATCCCTGCCTGCCTTATGGATGGAGACAGGAAGCATTTCTACGCACAGAAGCAAGAAAGAATTCACAAATGAGACAAATCAGTGGGTTTGATCTGTGTAACACTCTGAAACCTGTCTATTTCAAGAAAATGAAAAGACAAACAACTGCGATGGCCTAGCAAGATACCTGGGGCCATAGAAATATAGTTTATACAGAAAAAGTACCACCATCTATGGGAGAATGTAGTGAGTCTCGTACAGATAGAAATATAGAAAGATAAGTGAGGATAGCTATTTTTAATACAGGAAGAAAAAAAAGTGAGCAACAAACTTCTAAAGTATTCTACTTCAATAATAAGACAATTAAAATTTTAATCTGGTGATGATAATCATGATTTTAAAAAATGGCACTGTGACAAGAATACAGTGACGGGGTCACCTTATAAATCGATGATGAAAATATACATTATGATCTTGCTGGAAGCATTTTGACATTTAGAATTCAGAATTTTCAAATATCTTATACTCTTTGAACTTGTATTTTCCCTTTCATCACACATAATAACACGGTCATATATGCCAACTAACATTCGCTATTAACTGCATCATCTATCATAAGAATTAAAATTGGAATCATAAATATTTCACAGAGGATGGTTAAATAAATTATGCTTTATAAATAATATAGACTATTCATATCCTATTAAAATATTTTATAAAACTTATAACAAGCTAGGAAAATGGGTATCATAATATTTTGATAGTTGAAAGTGCAGGAAGCATATAGATTACACAGCCCAAGCTTTCAAGGGGAAATATAAATATCACCAAAGAAGTCAAGGGAAAAATATTGGTAATTTCTGCATTTGTATGATAAAATTAGGCATGTTTTCCTTCCTTTTAAAAGCACATTTCTGAGTCTACTTTGGTAACACTAATACTAAAAAGCATAATTCTAAATTTCCTAATTTTTTTCAATGATCAGGAAAAAATATCAGGACAAATGAATCTCATTTAAAATTTGAAAATACACATCTTAAAATATAGCATTAATACAGCATTAATGATTCTAAGTCATGCCTATTAATAACGAATTACATGAAGATGGGTTATTCCATCAGGTGTTTCAGATAAAATGTACATCTGGCCTACAGCTGTGATAAGGACAGACGGATGCCAGGAAAGTTACCCAAGAGAAGAACTGATGACTGCAAAACAGAAAAGAGCAAACTGTTGGCACCAGCACTGGGTGAAACCCTTTAGAAGACACTGCTGCAGTGAATGTCCCTTAGTAAAACAGAAGGGATGAAGGTAGGTTCCCCTCAGGGGCATGACCAGGGCAGGGCGTGCACACGAACCATGGCACCTGCACTAAGCTTTACATCGTTTCAGTCAGCAGTCAGCTTTGCTATCTCTCCTCACCATGTCCAAATTCTCCACTTTAGTCACACACTATAAAAATGCCTTCTTCTTTGATCAGCAGCAGAAATACTGATAAAATTTCAATAGGAAAATATTTAGATTTTACTTTATTATTAATTAACTACATATCCATTCAATGCATGATGAATTTAGTCCACAGTATAAACACTAACACTCTAAAAATTCAGAATCTATGGTAGCCTGGAGGTGGCTTTCAGAGTTCCAGTTAAACACCTTCAACACATGTCACCCAGCCCCATACACTGGAGTCCCTACTGCAGAGCCTAAAAGGCCATGTATTGGGTGGCCAGAACTATAAGGTTCCGGACATACAAGGTGGGTGACGACAGAATAATCAGTATAATTCTGATGTCTAGCATTACTATAAGGCATGTATCAAATGACTTAGCAAATGCGGTACAGCCCTAGAAATTTCCCCCGAATCCATGTACAGAGGCCTAATGATAAAGATGCGGACACAGAGTTTGAAACAGCACCCCAAAAATCTACTAATAAGGGGCCAGAGCAATGAATGTGGATCCATCCATAGGGGAGAACAAGAGAAGCAGTGAAAGAGGTTTTTTAAAAGAGCTCCTGTGTACTCACTCATACAAACCGCGTGCAAAGCACACCAGGAAGTAAAAAGCCAGGAGCTGGACAGTGTATAGATAGTGTTGCTGTTTATCTGTAAAAAGGCATAAACATGAAATGCTGATTGGCTCCTCGTTGGAGAAGAAGAGCTGGGGACCAGGACAGGAAGGGACTTCCCCCGTATCTTCTCCGATTTCATTAGAATCTGTCACATGACTGCATTATCTCCAAAAATAAAAGCCTTGGAAAATACCCACAGGACAATTTGCTTGTGTGTTTCTCTGCGTTCCTCTTCACTATTCACAGTGCCAACCGCCTAGCCCAAGTTTCCTTGTTTATATTGGTAAGACTCATACATATTGCAGTGGACAAATGGAGAGACCAGTGCCAACTCCTTCAGCGGTTACTGATGAAAGGGCAATAATATTTAGTTCCATTTTTAATACATTTAACTGTGGTCTTTGAGTGATCTCCTTGTGCTAACACAAGCATTGGACTTACACAGTGATGAGACTCAGGTCTTATCAGAGGAGCTCACGATGCAGCAGGAAAGACGGAAACGAGCCGCTCAGCGCCTCCTGTGTGTTTAGGACCCCGCCGCGGTGGGGGAGGAGGGACCAATACAGCACGGTGTGTGTGAAAGGCAAGGAGAGGGAGGAGACGCGAGAGGCATCCAGCAGAGGTACCGCTCAGTCACCGGAGGTGACAGAATGCCAAGAGGAGAGGGACAGTCACTCAGAGCACGGACTCCCAGGGGGACAAGGCTCCTCCATGACTAAAACTTAAGAACTTACATGGTGCAATCAGGAGCGTTCAAGTAGTACGATCGGCTTGAGAGAGGGCCGGAGAGGTCGCTGGCGGCCACAGAGCAGGAGCTCTGGAGAACAAGGTCCACAAAACCATGTCCTTTAGTTGAGTCGCTAACCCAAAGGCACAGAGCAGACACAGTGTGGGATTCCCAGCAGTAGTGGACAAACTTGGTTGTACATCAGTATCTGAGGCTGATCTTCTGATCCTATCCCAAAGCTCACTGCATGAGAATTTTAGGGCACGAGGCCCCAAATTCGCATGTTTTTATGTCTGCCTGGTAACTCTAGTGATAAATTAAATGTAGGACCTTGTGGTTCTAAGATCCCATTATGGATCTAAAGGCCGTCAGTCGCGGGGAAGCAGCTCTCTGCTCCTCCTGGCCCCGGAGGGCTCACTGTGGCCCAACGCTGACTCCAGTGCATTGTTGGCTGCACTGGAGACCAGAGACAGAAACTAGGAAGCAGGAGCACAGGGCTGCACCCAGGCCAGTCCCCCAGTGGAAGACATCTGTGTGTCTCATCCCAGAAGACGAAAAACCCCAGCTGATATCATTTTTAAATAAAATTTTATTAATCTATGTTTCCAGTCTATCATGTTTGCATCCCTTGTGTAGAGCAGGTCCACAGATATAACTCAGCTCGATTCCGTCTTCACCACCTCCCTCTTTCCTCCCTCCATCTCTTGATCCTTCCCATTCAAGAAAGATCTATCTACCTCCTTCCTAGCACCTGTCTTTCATTTTGCTTTTTATTTATAATTTGAGTTTTTCCTGTAAGAAAAACCACATAAGCTCATGTGTCTGATTTATTTCACTTAACATCACAGTCTCAAGATGCATCTGTTTTCCTACAAATGACTCATATTTATCCCTCTTTATGACAGAATACTACTCCATTGTGTGTAAATACCACACTGTCTTTATCCATTCATCTACTGATGGCTATTTAGGCTGCTTCCAAGATTTAGCTATTATGAGCTGTGCTGCTATTGATCTGGGAACAAAACACCAAAGCAGAGGGTACAGTCTGACATTCTGTTTACCTCAGCTGCGCTGTTTAAGTGAGGGTTTCTCTTTGGCATCGGTATGCACACGGCATGCTTAACCTCAGCCAGCCTGAAAGCAGGAAATGTTTCATCACTGGAGGGGAAATGAGAGGCAGCAAGTGCAGGAGGAGGCTGCACGGAGCCTTCTGGAGGCTCCGCATTCTCCTCGGTGGTGCACAAAGGCAAAGGTTTCTACCTGGCTATCGTCTTCCTTTCTAAAATTCATCCCGGCCACTGTGTGAGGTGCCATGCAAGACACAACTACACAGCGATCCTGACACCAAAACAAGAGAAAAGGAAAGTCAAGCCCCCTCACAAAGACACATTTTAAAACGTAACAGACCTGACTGTAAGTGAGTCACACATTAAGTAAGTAGGGACATCAGCCGCTGGGCCACCTGTGTGTCTTCCCCACACCAGCTAAGTGCATGCTCAATAGCTTCACTCTTTCTCATCTGAGGTGTTTACTGGGCATCCTGTGCGTGGCAGGCACGGTGACAGGTAGCACACAGTGGTGCCCACAGCCATCCTCTCCCTGCCCTCATTTCACATGCTGGTGAAATCAGACAAGCGCAGTAAAGAGGGGGCACAGGAAGCTGAGGCACGTGTGAAGTGGGACCTAACCCAGGCTAGGAGTTTGGAGAGCTTGTCCTAAGACTTAGCCAAAACTGACTTGAAAAATAAGTGGGAGTCAGAGGGGGAGGGGAGAGGAAGGTGAAGGGGGAGGGGTGGGGGAGAGGGAGGGAGATGGACAGAGGGAGAGAGGGACAGAGGGAGAAAGGGGCAGAGGGAGAGAGACAGGGAGGGAGGGACAGAGACAGGCACAGACAGAGGCAACAAAGAATAACGTGTGTGTAAATGGTTTGGGGAACAGAAGAGAAAAGGAATAACGCAGGGGTCAGGGAACTGCATGAAAGATGGTGGGATCCACCAGAAAACAGGAGAACATCAGGGTGCCGGAGGGCGCGAGAGCCTGCTAGGGCTAAGCAAAGGGAGCAAGGAGAGAGCAGGGGCAGACCCCAAAAGGAAGCAGGAGAGATGCATGTGGCCTCTAACCCACCCACGCCTCCCTGTGCCTTAGGCAGGAGGTGTTTTCATCCCAGCTCACAATTAGCTCCAGCACATAAAAGCTAAGTGCCCTGGCCGAGGTCACCAAATCACAGCGAAGTCAGAAGTCCGCCGCTCCAGATCCATTAGTCTGATGGTCCCATCTGATACTCCAATCAGGATATTGTGTTATGGACCAACTCCCCATGATGACTGCACTCAAACATGTCCTAAAAACAGCTTAATGCAAAAGGGATATTACCTTAGCTCCAAATTATGTAAAATTAGTAATAATTTAAAGGAAGAGAATTGGAATGTTTATTGTCCATTTTCTGCTTGAGTACTGACATAATTTGAAAGCTTCATAATCTTTGTTTTTCAGTTGAGGGAATGCAGGCTGAAGAGTAATTCCTGATGTTTCAGTAAACATTGGCAACAAAAAAGATACATTTTGTTCATAACATTTACTAAGCCAAACTGTATTACATTTTTCATAATACTGTGCTGAACATTTTCTGTACATGATCTCTCATAACTTCATGTGAATGAATCAACAAGCACACGAACATCATTTTAATTTAAAAAGTGGGACCACTGGTTTACCCAAAACCTAACAGTAAGAATGGAGGGAAGTGCACAGTGGAGCGCTCCTCTGCCATAAAGAAAGGTAAACTTGAGCCTTCATCCCTAGGAGAACGGATGCACCTGGAGACCATGGCGGGCAGTGAAATCAGTCAGACATGCAGCTTAAATATCACACAGCTTCTCTTATCTGAGAAACTCAAAATTATAAATAAAGAGCAAAATAATAGATAAGAAGTAGGGACACAGATCTTTCTCAAGTGGGATTAAGCGATGGGGGAGGGGAAGGGAGGGAGGGTAAAAGGGAGGAAAAGAGGGAAGCAGCTGTGTGGCGTCAGTCGGTGTGCCAGCCCTGCCCAAGGAACATGAACAGCAGGGACTGCAAACATGACTGCTAGGAGCAAAAAATAAAAAAGCTCATAGTATCCTGTCCAAAGAAAAAAGCAGCCAAAGGCAAAAACACACATCATGAAGCTCTTCATGTTGTTCAGAGTTTACTACCGATTCCTTCACAGCGCGGACCAAGGGGTTTCAGGACGACAGACGCTGGCTGTTTAATTTCCAGCCTCTTCTCGGCCTCACAGCAACGGTGAGATCCACGCGTTACACTTTTATTTTACGGCTTGGGAAACAGACAGAGGATCCTAAATCATCTGCCCACGGTCTCACAGCTTCTAAGTGGCCAAGCCAGGACTCAAACCAGGTCAGTGTGACCCCAAAACCTGGGCTCCTAAATTGGAAGCCAAGCCCCAGGTCCTGTTTTTCCTTCTGTGGTCATTCAGTCCTTTGGACAGATATCCACTGCCACCATGCAATGACGGATGGGACCAGAAGACTCTGAGTTCATCTTCACTTCAAAATACCCATAGACTTACACTGAAATGGTAAAATATATGCCATCTGTGCCATCTGGAAACAACTACAAGCAAATATATTCTTTTTTTTTTTTCATTTCTTTCCCTCTTCCCTGAGTCTAGATGGTTACTAAATCGAGCTACAGAGTGACTCAATTGTTAAACATTTTATGAAACCCTGTCACATAGACAGTACCTCTACATGCTCACCTAGGCACGAGTCATATAAATACAGCGTATGTGCTATTTAGATAATAAAAAGATTGTATAGCAAGTTCCTCAAGCCATAAGGAATAAGCAAACGGGCTCGTGCTGCTGAGCCGTGCAAGGACGGCCAGTGTCAGTCACTCATGGGTACCCTACAACATCCTCTTGGCAGGGACAAAGGAAGAAAGAAGGGACCTTGACCCCAGGCCATTTCTGTCATTTGAACCCCAATGTAATGACCACATAGATGACCCCAGCCCCTGCACAGGCTGACGGTCCTTAGGGTGCCATCTGGGGACTTCTAGCATTCCCTTCATTCACACCAGCACCCGGGTCCTCTCTTCCCTGGCTGCTTCCCAGCTCCAGAAAGGACTCTGCAGCCGCTGTCTCCTGTGCTTTCCCATCCCGGCCCACTGTGCACCCCACCACCTCTCTTCTGGCCACTGCAGAGGACCTTAGCCACCAGCTTCTCAGTCCCCCAGCAGGACTTGTGTAGGACAACTGCCCTCCCCAAGCGGAAGCAGAAGCCCCCTCCTGGAGGCCAAGAGAATCTCCTCCTGGCCTCCCACCTCTTCCTCTGGAGGTCGCCTTTCAGTACGCTTAATGACCTCCTCTCCTCTGCCTGGCCACTACCCAGCTGCCTCCAGGGCTCTGTCCCGGGCCCTTCTCTCCTCCGCTGTCTCCCTTGCTGATCTCCCCATTCCCGGAGTGCAGAGACCATGAAGATGCTGACACTCCCATGTCTGCCTGTTTCCCGTTACTCTAGCTGTGTGTTTCATCTCTCCATGTGGATCTTCCAAGGTTTATCAAGCTCCAACCATACATCTCCATTCCCTTCTTCCTTTCTATCCTCTCCAAAAACACCCGACCCTCTAATTTTCCACTCTCAATAAAGCAGGCCACTCATGAGGTCGACCAGAAATCCCCTTCATACCACCCCAGCCCACACTGCTCTGCCTCTTGGCAGGCCATGTCTATTCACCCGAAAAACACATCTCCAACCTACTCACTTCTCTCCACTCCAGCTTCCACGACGCCTGCCCAGGGTCTCACTAGTTCATTCTGTTACTGTTTTAAGTTCTTAGCACCATCCAAAATGATCTTCTGGACTTACACCCTTGCTTAGTAAGCATCTACTCCCTCCTCCTTAGTTTTCTTGTTCATTTCTATAATTCTGAAGCCCAGGATGGCACCCGATATGCAGTGAACACTCAGTAAATGATGAACTCAGCACACCTTATATATGTCTTATATTGCCTTGGACTTTAAATGAAATAAAGCCAGCAACAGTTTTATTTTTAACTCAACTTCTGTCAGAGAACTGTCTAATAACTGCAGGACTTTTTTTCCTTCTGGCCAGTTTTTCAGTATGAAGACCCATTCCATACCTCAAATTAAAACCTAAACCTCTAGATGCACTTTCAGATTACTCTGAGCCACTCTGTCAGCATGGGATATGTATGTGGTCTAAAATGATTAATTGAGCCATTGCTTTTTCCTTACTCAAAATTCTGAGTTCAAAGTGTTTTTGTATGCATTTGAGGGAAGGGTTGCCATTCCCAAAAATAGCAGCATTTCCCATGGTCACACACTCGTCCACCTGCCTTCCAAATTACTTTTATAGCCTACTTTACAGGGTAACTTTTTATATCGGTATGGACTATTACTCTGTAGAACACTTCAATGAGTGTTGGAATGTATAGGTTTGGGGCCAGGAGTTGGAGACAGTTAAACAGTTGTACTAAAATAAGTGAATCTCTCAAGAGAGGAAGATATGAAGGACATTTTCTTAATACAGGTCAAAAACAGTCTTTTCAGAGTCACACAGACCATCACTCATTTAAACATACGTTAATTCTAATTAATTCACCTTGACAATAACTTCTCTCTGAATCATGACGGTGATCCGATAATGACACTGGCAACCAATAATAATAAGTCAAGGATGGACAATATGCCATTGCCTTAAGGCCTTGGCACCTTTCTGCCTTGCCATTTGTCCAAAGTTGGTCAGAGAGTAAGTGGTGGGGTTGAGTGTGAACAGGTGTCCCACACTCTTAATATCCCAGCAGTGAAAAGATACAGAACAGTTCCTCGATCCTAATGTTAACAACAAGGAACCACCAGCTGGTGATGCTCATGTGACAGAAACTGTGGAAGAAAGAAATTCTGTCAACTTAGAGTTTGTCCATGAAAGTAAAAAAGGGAGAGTTAAGATACAGTCAGGATCAGGATACAGTTGGAATGTTTGCATTCAAAATCCATGTTGAAGCTTAAACCCCACTGCAACAGGATTAAAAGGGTGACATAAGGGTGACTTATAAAAGGGCCAAGGGGCAGCTAGGCCCTTCTAGCTCTGCCACACTAGGATACAGCTATCAGGCACCATCGTGGAAGCAGATGGCAGCTGGCACCACACACTGAATCTGCTGTCACCTAGATTCTGGACTTCCCAGATTCCAGAATGATAGGAATAAATTTCTGTGATTTTTAAATTACCCAGCCTAAACTGTTTTGTTGTAGCTATACAAATGGACCAAGATAGGATCTGAATAAAAACATGTACTAAAATTAGAAGACTAACATGATGTTCTGCTCAGAAGTTAAAAACAGAAACCTATTTATAAAAAAGAATCAGAGACTCTAGAGAATGACAGTCCAACACACACACACACACACACACACACACCACTCTGGAGAGAAGGTAAATCTGTCTTCTAGAGAAAATAATGTGGCCACAGAGGGAACTATCCAAGGCACTGGGGTTTCAAAACAATACATAGAGGATGGGAAGAGGGACACAAAGCAAAGGAGGAGACAGGACGGGAGTGATGACCTCTGTGGAGAATGTCAGAAATGTGTGATCAAGCCAGGAAAGCACTGGAACCTGTGAAAAATGCCAAAGATGACAGAAAGGTCAGGTTGCAAAAACAAAAAGAAAACCTATTCAGAGCCAGAAAACAAATAAAGAATATTATGTCCTTGGCTTTCCGAGGGAGGTGGACACTTAGCAACAGCCTGGCATTTATCAGGAGCTATCAGGGTATCTGGCTGAGATACACACCAGGCCTGGGTCCGCCCGCCCGTCTCACGGAGCAACAGAGCAACTGCAAGGAAGATCCCAGACTCCCACAGGGAGACAAGGGGCCTTTTCAAAAACAGAAACAAAAAAGTCACAGGTGACACAAAACTATCCTAGTTGTGTTTAACGTTTGCTTTCTACAGAGAATAAAGAGAAAAAGGTAGACGAGGTATTGTTAGGAAGCACCTGGAGCTAAGGAAAGAAAATGTGAATCAGAAGCCCAGAAGTTATTCCAATCAAGTCCAGTTTTCAAGCTTGGATTAAATTCTAGCTAAATTTCTGAAAGATCAGCATGGTTATCTCGTGGAATCAAACAACAGTGCTGGGCTAACGTGAACGCTCGCCACCTGAGAACCCAGGGCCTTCGCAGCTTCCCGGGCCCCTTCCGGCCTGGGACTTGCTGTGTTCGGTCTCGCCCTTTATTCAGGATTCTCCTTGGTGTTCTCCACTCATTCTGTTTGAGTAGCTCAAACTGTCCCATCCATTCCTCTCTGTCTCCTACCTGGGCTCATCTCTCCCTATACCATTTGCCACTCCCCGAGGAATATTTCTGCTGATTCCTTTTCTTTCTCCCCTATTAGAATATAAGCTATGTGGGAAATGGGCTTCGTCTTATCCACCACTTTATCCATAATAGCTAAACATCCCAATCAATATTTACTGAAGTAGGGCTTAATAGAAGTCTGTGCTTTGGCGAGCTTTTAAAATTAGCTTGTCTGCTATGCAATTATAAGGCAGTCCCTCCCTCCACCCTTTACTTTTTAAAAAAACAACAAGCAACATATTTAACAGGAAAAAAAAAATCAAACTGATAAAAGAAGAAATATGTGCAAGAGTAGGAAGATCCTGCTCAGTAATAGCTTTTTGTTTTTCTGTTTGCTTTTTGTTTTGTTTTTACAGTGCTTGGGGATTGAACCCCAGGGCCTTTGCACTGACCTACATCCTCAGCCTTTTTAAATTTTTTGTTCTGAAACAGGGTCTGGCTAAGTCTCTAAATTCTCCAGGCTGGGCTTGAATTTTTGACCCTCCTGTCTCTGCTTCCCACGATATGGTACTGGGATTACTGACTTATGCCACCAAGTGTAGGTAATTATTTTTTAAATGAAAAAGGCATTGTGAAACAAAGAAAAGATCAGTATAAATCAGTAGTGAGATGGTACCATAAGGTCATTTTCAGCTTTATTAACATCGAGGTATATTAGAGCTCCCACATGTATTTACCATTGAGGTATCTGCCGTGACATTCCCCAATTTTGACTCTGTGGGTACATGGCGAGGCACAGGCACTGTTCTTTAAAGGACTTCCATTGCTCATCAACTAAGACTCTGGCAAGAGGAATGGAACTGGCTGTCACATGGCGCTTTGTCAGACAATGTCCCAAATGTATCTTAAAGACTCAGGCCCAGTCTGGAGACCTCCCTGAAACCCACGTGCTCCAGGGGTGCCGTGTGAAGTTTAATGGTGTATTAAGAGATGGCTACCGGGGGACAAATGTGTGAAATAGTAACAGCCCAGGGACCATATGGCCCCTTGGCAGGTGTTCAGGTGAGGGAAGTTGGCTCCTCACACCCGCGAATACCTCTGCTCTGTCTCTCAGATTCCCTCCAGTCTGGAAAGAAGACAGGACTGGCCTGGAAGAGAAGTGACAACTTACGGCAGCAGTTGTGTGCACATTTCCGAGGGAAATAATAAAGTCAGGTAAAGGGAAACGGTTCTATTTTGCTCCTAATTCTGACCTAGCAAGCAGCTCCACAGGGACCAGAGATGTAAAAAAAGGAAAGAGTAGTGAACAAGAAATCACCCAACTTTGGTTCCACCCCTCCTCTGGCACCTGCTGTGAACCAGTAGGACCTGAACAAGTCATTCATCCTCTGAAGACCACCAAGTTATCTACGATGAGTGATTATCACCCACTTAGAGCATCAAGGTTTCATTTCTGATTGCTAATTGTCTTAGTTACTTTTCTCTCATGGCTGGGACAAAATACCCAACACTCAAAATGAAAGAAGGAAGGGTTTATTTAGCTCACAGTTTGTGGAGGTTTCTGTCCATAGCTAGCTGGCTCCAAGGCAGGGTGGCGTGGCACAGGGACAACACTTCAAGGCAGCAGCCAGAGCAAAGTGTCTAAGAACAAGCCTCTTCTCCTCCCTCATATTGTACACAGGCCACCCCTACCCTCCAGGGCAGGTGCAGCACTCACAAAATCCCCTTGCCCTCCTCTTGTACAGGATGAGGATGTTTACAAAGTTAGATCCCTGGCTCCCTGAGTCCCAGTGAAACTTCTAAACTTTTCAGATGGACACAATTGACCATAACATTAGTTAAAGTTACAAGTGCCAACAGAGAGTCACAAGCTATCTCAAAGTTGGGAAGACCAAAGTGCAGATGACACGCACAGAGGACCTGGGGGCAGGCATCGCCCCTCCTCTGAAGTGGGGATGGGGGGCGGCTTCTTTGCTGCTGGCGATGCTGTGGTTCCTTTCTGACCTTTGGTGTAAGGACCTCTTTCGCACGTGCAGCAGTTTCACTGTAACACTGTTCACACAAAGATAAGCGATCAGAGGTGGAGGAAAGGCCGCACCCTCAGTAGCTCCCACCTGTTTAGGCAAATTCAAAATCACCTGAAAGGCTCTGTGCCAGACGATGTGTTTAGATCGATTAGATTTCAAAAGCAGTGGACGAGAGCCGCGTGACTGCGAGGTGCACCACCTTGCCTACAAGGGAGGCCAGGGCACGTTTTCTACTAGTACATGTTTTACACTAATTCATTAGTTTTACCAGCATCTAAATTAAAAGACATAGAAGCCTAGGGGCGTTGTTTTTTGGGGGGTTTGGGGAATACACTAAATTAACCAGCCCACTCAGTCAAGATAAATGAAACAAAGTTCTGGGGAAAAAAAATCTTTTAAAACATTTGTCTTAACTCTCCACACACACAAAAAATCTCAAGCAAGTATAGGTCCTGAATACTGACTCAACTTCATTCATTAAATAGGAGATGCCATGAATTATAAGATGCCCTATGAATTGTGGCATGCAGGGAAAATTTTAAACAACCAATTAAACTATGAAAGAATTCTTTAGCACTTGGTATCTTATTTTACCTTTACTGGAAAGCACTTTTAAATGGACTTAGATTGATTTTCATCATGCACAACCCCTGTATGAGTATTTAAGAGAAGCAGACTAGCTGTGGTAACCCTGAACCCTCTTCATTTGCAGAGTCGGTCCCTCTCAAATCAGTCTGGACTGTGCATTGCTCAGCAATGCGTTCATCCTCATCAAACCACCCTCTGCGCCCCCGAAAGGGCAGCAGCACAGTGCATCCCCAAAGGAGACCCCATACTGGCTCAGAGATGCCCTCCTGAGCCTCGGACACCCGCCGTGCATGTTCCGGCACAAACCCAGTCCGAAGCAGCAATGCACGAGTCTGGTTCAGCCAACAGGAAGATGAGATGCGTCCTGGTCACAGACAGAGCAAGAAGAACATCGATCACACAGACCCTTCTTGGGAGAATCAGTTCTGGAAAGCAATCTTCTAACAGCAACACAGCTTAGCTGTTTAAGGAGCTCATCAATGCTTTTTCTGTCTTGTAACCCTAAAGCCGAGTGTGGGATGCCCTGGTCTCCGCTCGGACAGCCCAGGAGCCTTGTCTCTTCCTCCTCATCCCACATCCTGCTCCTCCGGGCCTCAGCCACGTCACACGCACACTGGATAACCATGTTCTCCTAACCACCCCTGCTACCTCGGTCTCTCTGCAACTCATCCTAGGAGGGCGAATGATTTTAAAACTAGTCTTTCATCACTGTGTCCAAATATTTCCCTTGGCTCCCTTCTTATGACTTAAACACCAAACTCCCCTAAACCCCACAATCCGACCTTACTCTATTTATTAAGCTTACTTTCCACCGTCCTCACCGCCCGGATGGCTTGATGCAAGGCTGGTCCCCTGCTTAGCTTTTGTGCCTGCCATACGCACCACATCCAGCACCACATCCTTTTCACACCATCTCCCCATCCACCTATCTAGTTCTGCTCCTTTTCCTTTAACAGACTCCTCTCACACTTTTCTGGGCCCTGAGGGCTTCCCCTCCTCTTCCCCTGTTTTGCTGCTGGAGAGTATATTTGGGTTTTAGACTGATGTGCACTCTTATTCTTTCTCCCTGTGACACTGTCAGTTTAGAATAATCGAAAACAAAACAAAGCAACAAAAAAAGTCTTGGGGCTCAGCCATCCCCTACAAGCTGGTGTTCGGTTCATTTTCGCCTTTACCGTCGTTTAGGAGCGTCACTCCCCACTGCAGTACCTGCTCACCTCACCATCACCAAGTTCACCCGCCAGCACCATCGCCTCCCGAACCAGTATCAGTAACCACGAGGGCCAGCAACCCGCTGTGCCCCCACCACGGCCACGAATCGGTCTGACTCGCTCCTGTGGGGCACAGAACTCCCAGGCCCACTCACGTTGAGCAGATCGAGCCTGTCTGTCAGAAAGGAGAGGGAAGTTACAAGAAGCAAGGGAGACGGCTGAGCAACGGACCCGCCGCACCAGCGGAGCCACGACGCTCGCATCAGACCTCGGCCTGCTGACGCGGGAGTCTACAGGGGAACCCTGGCGGCGCTGTACTGCCTGTGACTGCATCACTCAAGCCTTCTGTCCTTTCTGAAGCGTATGAGCGCGGCTTTTGTTATTAGACTTCTCCCAGATGATAGTTAGATCACCTAAAATATGGACAGTCCAGGGCTGAAAGCACAAACGCCAGAGACGCGCTGCCCAAACCCAGCACTTACTAACCGCGCGACCTCGGTCAGTAAACTTAACGTCTCCGTGCCTCTTTTTCTCCATCTGTGGGATGAGAATAAGGGCACCAGCTTATCTCCCAGGGTTGTTGTAAGGGTTGAATGAAAACGTCCTCAGGGTAGAGCCCCGTACAGAGGAAGCAGTCAGTGAACGTCAGAGACCACTATCACCATCATCGCCATCATTTTTGTTTAAAATAAATATATTTTATTTATTGTTATTAACTTTTAATGAACAAATCTACTGGCTGACAAGGTGCAAACAGAGCAAAGTCTGGCTTCTCTGCCACCCTGTCTTCAACGTACACACTAAGAAAGACTTCGGTGCTCAGTCATTGGCTTTATTTCTTCCAGGTAAATTCTCTCTTGCAGAGATGTTATTGGTGCAGCTCCCCGGTGATTCCTGAGCCGACAGTCTCAGCCAAGGCTCTTCACTGTCCCCTGACACCTTGGCCGATCCCAGCACAGAACCTCTAATCCGTTTCTCCTGCCCCCTGCTACCTGAGGGACAAAGCCAAAGCTCCCCACGGACCACCTGCCACAGCGACGAGGTCCCGAGGTCCCATGCCTGGCCTCCGAATGTTCTAGGGCTCAGTGCACTCCGTCCTTTCACCTGGAATTGCTTCCTGTTCTCCTCCTTTGATCTCCTTAGAGTACCCTGTGGTCCTGTCAGAATCTCTTCGCTTTCCTCTGGTTTCTCAAAGCCCCCCAGAATGTTCTACATCATCGCCCTCGGCGTAATGCATGGTAGCGGCTTCTCTCTTTCTTTTGATGAACTTAAGTAAACAGTTGATATCATATGCATCTTCGCTCCCTTATCATGCTTAGGACAGGTCTGACACAAAGTATTTTTTCAAATTGATCAATAGGTTTCTAAACCCAGGAAACAGTACCAGTGTCATAATATTAAACAGACAAAACATTCCCATCAGCGGGGGCCCCAAAACTGTATCAAGGGGTGCAATCAAAGAGGGGAAAGCAAGACACAAATGCAAGATCACTGACTCCAATAAACACTGGCTTAGCACACAATGCTCTGAGAAAGGAATCCTGGCATCGTTATGTTTTCCACTTGATGATTAAGGCCTTCAGGCACAGGTCCTGCTGTCACTAATTGAAATGTGTTTTCCTGATACTCGGCTTGGGTTCTTTTGTGGATCCACGCAGCACCTTGCTTAATTAAATGATGCAAGCACTCAGAAGGGCATCACATTTCCACTTCACAACTCAGGAGGCCACTGTGGAAGCAGCCATTGGACCCCAGCAAATACTAAACGACTGAGAATTCTGGCAGCATGAGCCACGATAGACAAATCCCAGCGATCGTCCACTTCAATAGCTGCCGCTGCCGTAAGGAGCTACATCTCTGCTCGACATGCAGGGGAGCTCCGGGGTCACCGGAGAGAGAAACCGGAAAGAACCACGGGCACAGAAGCTGCCAAGCAGCACCGAGAAGTAAACTCACGAAAGGCAGTAAAATGGTCAGCAATGATACAAATTGTACAACCAACACTGGCGTTATGTTTGCCTTTCCAAAAGCCTTAGGGTAGGTTTTACTTTCGGTGCTTTTAAAACAGCCAAGTAACAATGCGGAAGACAGAAAAGGAGTGAGGAGAGAATACATGGCAAAGGCCAAGATCTCAGCTCCTCCATCCTCTGTGACTGTCCTATTTTCTCTGTATGGTTAAGGAAAAACTTACTCCTCCTTCTACGTTGTGTCCATTCTGTCCACTGTCACTTAAAATTAATTCACATATATGATATAATATATATATGGTCTTATATACATGATACATACATTATTTATACATATATCGCCAGGCACTCACCCTGCCACCAGGGCGTAAGCTGAATAAGGCACTTTTCTCTCAGCTCAACAAAGAGTGAAGACCTCATGGCCTGGGCACAGCTGGTCCGCGCCCCAGCCTAACACTGTAACTTCTGTCACGCACTGAAGCATGTCCAAGCTCACGTGCCTGTGTCTCCCACTCCACACAAGGTCCGTGGTCTACTCTCCTGTCCCCAGTGCACACAGGGACTCCCACTTTGGCTCCTGCCATACCAAGGCAGCACGCACCTCCAGGCCTTCGGCCCTGCTTTCCTCCGCCCCAAGCTCCCGCAGGTGCCCGCATCACTAGCTTCCTCTCATCCGTCGGTTTCTGTGCAAATGTCTCCTTCTTCGGGAGACCTTCTCTGACTGCTTTTGAAAACTGCAAGTCCTGCGCCACCTGCATTTTTGTCACCCTGCTCATTGTCTGTGCCCTCCTGCCACCAGCAACCAAGTTCCAAGAAGACTGGAATACGTAAACAACTGATGGCACATACAACATAAGGAATCCATAACTATGTGATGAATGAACAAAGCATATGAGCACCAAATACAGCCAGGTATCATTGCTTTCAAGAATATGGAAGCTTCTGGAGTTTGAAAGGTAAACCCAGGAGGGGATGTCTCGGTCGCTTGGCCACTTGACATCCATTTCTCTTTGGTTAGCAGACACATCAGCATTCAGGTTTCCTCACAGGGCTTCTCTTTCTCTGGAGATGGTGCATCTGGTGTCCAGCCCCCTCCTAGGACAGTCAGAAAGGCAATCCTTCCACTCATGACCCTGATAAGTTGGAGTCAGCCCTGTCCCATGGTCACTTCTCGTTCACATCTCGGAGCTGCATCTCTGCCGCAGCTGGCTGGTCGGAGGGTTCCTGCTAGGAGACCACCTGCCCAATCCTCCTCTCTCGGCCATGCAGTCCCTCCCTTGTCCTCACCACTTCCAGCCCTGGGTCTCCGGGCTCTGGTGAATCCACTAAGCCAGCGGCAGCCTCCCCCGAACTATCTCTCTATTCAAATTGACCAACTCCGTTTCTTTTGCTGATACCCAAAGAATCCTGATACAACATGAAAAACAAGATACTAATCCAGAGAGTCCCATGTTTTGGCTCAGGGATGGATGGGAGAACCACAGCCCCCGGTAAGAGCTGTGATCTGATCTCGCCTTTGAACAAACAGCAGGACTGGAAGAGTGGGGAAGGATAAGGCTCCAGGGCAGGGGAAATAACACTCATTTCAAACCCTTCCACCACAAGCCAGGCACTCTTCCTCTTCAAGATCCCACAACCGCCAGGCAGGTTGCCTCGAGATGAAAGCTTGGTCTCGAGGGAAGTTAAGCAAGACCAAGATGTAAGATCCAGTAGAGAGTAAGTGTGAGGTGGTACAGTTAAATCTTCCGACTCTGACTATCCCGATGACTCAGGAATAAAAGCTAGGAACATAATAAGGCAAGGCTAGGAATATAATCTAGTAGAGAAATACAAATTTGAAAATAAAACAGTGAATGAATGAATATTCCAAAATAGCAAACTAACGTGTGGGCACAGATTACATTTGGATGTTTGCATGTTATCCTTTTCCTACGGCGCTTGTCTCGAACTACAGCAAAGCTGGTGACAATGCTGGGCACTGGAATGGAAGTGATAAATATAAGGGGTAATAATAGTTCTTTTACTTTTTCCTTTCACAATTACTTGAAAAACTGGCCACCATCAGTTCCGTTTTCCATTTTCATTCATCTGTCTAGTTTCTTGATACTTTTTCTGGAACGAAGCATCTCTCTCCATACCCTTCCAGCAGGGGAGTTCTAGCACGCACGAACTAGTGGAGAAAAAAAACTACAAGGCATTTTAAAAATTTTAATTTTACCTGATTAGAGGACACAGGCAACCAGTCTGCTAAAAAAAAAAAAAAAGCCTTAAAGCCCATTGTTTACACCAACATTTAAATACTTACGGAGCTTTAATGTTGAAAATATTAGCAGAAAATGAACACCTCCGGTATCCGGAGTAGGGTGAAATGGATCTGGGAAGCAATGATTGACATCTTCTTTTCCGCACCTACTCTTTATTGAAGATTGTACCTTTAAGCCAATGTCTGTCTCCTAAAAGAGCCTGATAAATTCATTTCTATCATGTTAAGACAAATTCTGCTCAACACATTTTGAGAGGTAAGCACTTTTGACCCGGGCAGGCGGCCAGCTGAAATCGTTAAGGACTAGGTCTGAACAAATAAGCAAAAAAAAAAAAACCACACGAGCTGACTCTTCCTGAACTACAGCAGGTGCTGCCAGCGCTCGCGAGGTGGGGAGCTAACAGCGGCAGGTAGCGTCCGCCCTGTGCCCTGCAGCTCGAGGTTGTCTTAGAGACGCGATTTCATTCACTGCTGGTCGCCCCTGTGATGTGTTTCAAAGACTCCACCAGTTCGGCCTCTTTACTGACTGACTCCAGCACCTGCTCATTTGCCAAAGGCAGTTTTAGTCACAGATCCTACAGGAAGGGTTTCTGCCCTGAACAAGAACGAGTTGGGCGAGGCCACACAAGTCCGTGGAAAAGCCATGCTTGGTGGGTCCCTGCACAGTGATCTTGGACTCACACAGAGACTCGGAGGAGGGAAGTTCCCTCCCTTTACCAGCCTTAGAGTGCAATGATTACACGTGGGTGTGTCTGACCCTGCTGGATCTCAGTTCAAATCCCAGCTGTGACATGGGGACAGATTTGGGGACTGTCCACTGATATAAACTGCGCCATTGCAACGTGAGAATAAAGATGGCGCCAAGTTCCTAATATTAATAATCAGTATTCTCATGACAATGCAGGAAAGAAAAAGACATGGAGTTTTAGAAGTCATTTAATCCTGCTCTTATTACACCACTAAAAAGGAAACGGTAGCCCAGAGAAGTCAAGTGACGTACTCCAGAGGTCACGGGCAAGTGACCAAGCAGCAGGATCCAGCCAAGTGAAACGCATGTTTCCTGGCACACAGCTCAGTGGGTATGACACTGACCACAACACGGTGAGGCTAGCACACAGGTGAATTTTACTGAATACATTTTATTCAATAAGCATGTAGTGACATTGCCTTTGGCCAAGGTTTCAGACACCCTGCTTCCGTCTGCCAGCTCTTGGTTACCATACTCAGGAACACGGGGACCTCAAATAGTTTTCTTTCCCCACCACTACCAAAACTACCTAAGTATTCCCCCACAAGTGGAAATGATTAATTACATTATCAGTGAAGGTCTTGTTATGGAACAGGCACGCAAAAAGTATACCCAGAGTGACTTCGCTCATGAAACAACCCGTTCCAAAACAAACAGCCAAGAGGAATCACCCTGGAGTTGTAGAAGCTTGCATCAGAGAGAGGACTTTGTTTCCTGGAAGGAGATGTCTCCAGGCAGCTCCCAGGTGCTCGATGCTCACGCAGACACATCCTCAAAAGGCTGGTGCAAGACGCCCAGCATCAGGGGGCATGGGCAAATGCCAACCGCAGATGTTGGCAACAGCCTTGAGGAGCCATCAGCACAGCCTGACAATTGTTAAATGTCAGTGTTTCCTATTAAGCACTTGCATCAATAACCACTGAGTCCTTATACAGTTTTAAGTATCAGTTCAAAATGACATATTAAGATAAGTTACAATTCATTATAAAAGGCTCTATAACAAAATAAGTCATAAATACTTTAAAATGTGTCTTACGCATATGTTAAACTGTGAGGGAGACAGAAATAGACTTTTATGATAGTCACTGAGGTGTGGGTCAAGCTGTTTTCCACAGAAGATAGGTTGCTGCCTAATATTTCATAAAGGTATGAGGCACCCTGAGCGAAAGGGGAAGAGATAGGCTCTTCATAATCCAAGTTCTTGTGCTCAAAGGAGATACCTGAGCTGGCTGAACGTGAACTCATAATACCATCACTCCTGGATACGAGTCATGTTATCTGTGGTGTCGTATTCACATGCTTAATTGAGTAGGTGAGAAAATGTGGGAAGCATCGGACACGGAATTGTAGCCTGAACAGGAGGAAGAGCACCCGAGCCCTGAAGGAGGGTGCAGGGCCCACATGACGATTATTACTACCCACGAAGCAGCGCTGGGATCCGCAAGGGCCAAGAGCTGATGCTCAAGGATGGCAGAACCTACTGTTGTATCACCCAGGGAAAGGAAAAGGAATTTTGACTTTAGGCAGAAGAATCATTCTAAACTCTCAATGTACCTGCTGAATGCTCAAGCAGAAAACTAAATGGCCTCCTACACACTAACTTCTAAAGCACTATAAATACCATTCGTTTTAGACAAACACAAAACCATCCCCAATTAATCCCCTATTTTCCCACAGACATCTTGCCACCATGATCTAGAAAACAGAAAGAGTTCCCACATCATCCTGATGCCCTGGACTAACAGTCAGTCTCCATGCCTAGGGCAACCTAGGTTGCTTAAGAAATGTAGTTTGAGAACAGAACAGGTAGCTGCCATGGGAAACCATCTTCATCAGACAGCACTGGACAGCTACAAAGGGCTGTCACATATATATCTTCACGGAAGTCTCAGTACAAAGCTCAACAATTTTCAGGATTATTACATTGATAGGCAAGAACTGAGTCTCCAACATGCTAAGAGACTCATCTTAAGATCGCATAATTGTCCAGAAGAGACAAGACTTCAAACGCGGCCCCATCACCACCCTACACGGGTGACATCTTCCATGAACCATGGACACACGACCTCTGGAAGCTGCAGGAAATGTGCTGGAAGGACAGACAGTTTCACATGGGCAGCACAACCCTGAGAGCTGCGGCATCCGCTTCCCAGAGGGACAGGTCTCAGAACTCAGCAGGCCGAAGGGAGAAGCTCACACAAGAGTCCTAGGGAAGCTCCCCCTTTGACTCTGGGAAGGCCATTTCATGTTGACTCTGCTCAGGCCATTTCAACCAAGGATAATTCTGCTTATGCTACTTAAACATCAGAAATTACTTTGTCTTTATTTCCTCTTTAACTTTGATTCAAAAGAAATAAAAAGTCCTCTGTGTAATTTAAAAAATTTGAATGACAAAATCCCTACTTGTGATTTACACTCATACAAGGTATAATCACAAAATACAGTGTGCTTATATTTTTAAAATATCATTTCAGTAAAACATGCATTGCCATTAATCCCCCCTCAAAATGTTCCCCAATCTTTGAACACCCTTATCCTACTTTTTTCCACTTTGTGAACCAGTTCAGGAAGTTCCCTTTGTGTCTTTGATTCCATGGCTGCCTCAATTATCTGAATTAATTCAGAATGTTCCTTCCATGGTCACTGTGACTCTGGGGAGGAGCCAGAAGTCATCGGTGCCAGACCCAGGGAACAAGGTGGGTGAGCACACGCCGCGATGGTTTTACGAGCCTGCCTTCCCCCTGGGCGCCACCCGGCAGCAGCTCTCATGGTCTTTTCCATCACAACTTGTAAAGACACTCAAGAAAGAGGACTTCCAGAACTGCTTCAGAAAGCAGCAAGAACGACAAGATAAGCGTGCCAAAGTGTGTGTGTGTGGGGGGGGGGGTTTCAAGAATGATTAATGCCAATGTGCCTTTTACTGTAATAATTTTTATTTAAACACACCATATTTTTTGATCAGCTCTTGTGGTGTGTAAAACGAAGACAAAGTTCATTTCAAACTACTGACAGTCATCAGCTATGAGTGTGGATGTGTGTGTTCCTGCAGGAGTAACTACACAGCAGAGCTTGTTATACTCACTGAATGAATAAGGAAACAAAGACTGAAGAGGGCGTTTAAAAGCTACTTGACGTGACCCATCTTATAAGCAGCAGAGTTAGTTTCAAACCATGGTCTGAAACTTCATTTTAACCTTCATGTCATGAGAACATATATTAACTAAGTATTTCCACCATTTTATTTAAAGTAATCAAGTTACGTTTTTCCCACATGAATCTCTATATTATAAGACTTTTTCTCCTAGCTAAAGACTAAAGTTTAAATTTAGACTTAGCAAGTTATGTTAAGTCAGAGAAAAGAGGAAAATTCTTTACACAGGTGTTTCTAATTCCCCTTTTTTAATCTCTTGCACTTCTCTGATTTCTGTTCAGCTCTTCACAATGGGGACTGGTATCACCATTAACTTCACAATCAGCCACATACAAAAGGTATAAAGAACAAGTTGATGCTGTTTGGGTTGTTACTCTCCTAGACCAAAACAGCCTGACACTAAAATTAAAAGAAGCACAAATACTACTAGTAACTTTGAAAATCTTTTTTTTTTTCTTAAAATCTCTCCTACACACAGAAGTAGAATCATTTACAAGGTTAGTAATTTATAGGGACATGAAGAAATGCTAGAGGTGGGAAAAGCTGTTGTAGGGACAGGTGCCTTGACCCCACCACACCAAATCACTGCTCCGTGGCAAGTGGGGATGAGATCATGAAGAGCTAAAGCCAAGAAGTCAGATACCTCTATAATTTTCTTCTTCCTACTGAAAAGGGGGAGAGTGTATGAAGTATTAAATAAACGTAAGTGTTACACAAAATATTAAAAGGAATTTAAATAAGAGAATCACACAAAGGTAGGTAGATCAGATCTCTAGTCAAGCCCAATGGGGGTGCGCACCTTCCTCTGAATGTGAATACTCAGCACCCCCTAGTGGCTGGTGCGATTTACCATGTCGTTTTTATCAGAAGCATGTACCCAGTGACGCCTCCAGAACTAATGCTCTACACAGAATGCACCTCTACCCACTTGAGATAGCTTGAGGATACCTTTCTTAGTTCTACACCGCTAAAAGCCTTCTGTCTGCCTAAGACAAACGTATTAAAAGTGAAGGAGACTAATGACAGCGACAGGTGTAGAACTGGGAACCTTTCACCATCTCTGAAACTTCTAAAGTGTACCTCAATTATAAAGGTCAGATCCATACCCATTTTATCACCTCCATAATCAACCAGTATAATAATAAAATAATATTTTATTATTTCTAAGACAGTAATGCTATAAATGAGAGCTGTCTTCAGCATCAGTGTGTCTGAGTGGGTCCCTGGAGGTGTGACACTGGTAATATGCATGATCCCTGCCCCTTCCTCTCTAGCTGTTTCCTGCACTACATCAACTAAGCAGCTCTGCTCCAACATACCCTTCTGCCGTATTTCTGCCTTGGGGCCAGTTGACTATGGACTGAAATTCTTTAAAATGTGAGCCAGGCAGCTCCTCCTTTGAGTTACAGGTGTTTGCTGTTGTGTCCTGTACTGGGAAAGCTGACTAATACAGCAAGAGACAAAACATGAAAAAATCAAAAGTCTCTATTTTCACCAATCTTACATCTTAAAGGGAGAAACAACAATATATTTAATTGAAATAGATAAATTGTTGAACTGCAAACATACTAAGGAAAAAATAAGAGGAAATATAACTGTTATGAGGGGAGGGGTTTCCTTCTTTTCTTTTTTTTAAGCAAGTTCAAATGCAAATAGAAATGAAAATCAATTTTGAATAAAGACCTCAAGAAAGTGCAGAAGTGAGCCATGCATGTAATGATAGAGACCTGTCTGGATAGGGGCCCAGAGCAAGTGCAAAAGTCCTAACTCAAAAATGCAAATGGGCATGTCCAACAAGGGGCTTTCAGCAAAGTGGTCTGTGCTACAATGAAGTGAAACAGGTGAAGGAAGAGAAGGAGATGAGTGCAAAGCGGAACGCTCTGGTCTGACTCGTGTTTTACAGGAATGCTCTAGCTGCTGGGATGAGAACAGACTTTGACAGAGGCCACAGGAAGACAACAGGACACGAGCAGAAGAATCAGAAGTCTGCGACAGTGAGGGATGATGGTGCTTGCAGAAGGCTGATCAATGACATGATGAAAACTGGTTGGATTCTGGGTATATTTTCAAGGTAAACCCACTATTGGAGATTAAGAAGAACAACAGAGCAAAGGATTATACCAAGATTTTAGTTGGATAACAAAGAATAGAGCTTCATTAACAGATGGAGGAGACAGCAGAAGGATCTGGTTCAGGGGAAACGTTAGAAACTCGAAATTTGGCTATGTTAATTGAGTTTGGAGAGCTCCATTGAGGCCCCTTACCTGTACATTCCAATGGAAATACGTTTTACTAACAGATTTATGATATACCACAGCTGGGAGGAAGAAAGCACCTGTACAAATTTCCAGACAAGCATAAGGCCCCAATAAGCAATACTGTTTCAGTACCGTGGACAGCACCCCCACATAGAAGCAGGGAAGAGAGTGGTGACACATTCTTGAGTAAGATTTGTGGAGCCCAATATATCAGTGTTAATGGACACCTCTGCATTTTCACAGACATTTTATTAGCTGTATCCATCAAATCATTATTACATCACACTGAATGAATGAGCTCTATGAATCTTTTCCTGCAGGCAATCACCATTCTCTGTATTTTTCTCTTTCTCAACTGCATCTTCAAACCATTATTTTCTGTCTTTACACACATATTTTAGGAAATGTGTTCATACATTCTCTAACACAACCCTCTTTGGCCATTTTTCATATTCCAGTTCAAATTTTCTCAGCTATCTTTTCTTGTAACAACTGCTACTTGAAACTCATCTGTTTATCACAAAGCACATCAACCTCGGGAGAGCCAACAGTGGTGCGCTGACATCCCCATCATTAGCTGGCCTGACCCCTGAGTGCCTGTACTTCTCCAGGCAGTGATTTGATTGCTCCAAACTCCTCAGGGATGCACATTCCCAAGATAATTAACTTTGGTAACAATGTCTCTAGCAAGGTACTTTGTGTGATTTAAACTTACGGTTTAAAAAGACTAACAATAACACTTAAATACTCTAGAGAAACATCTGAAAATGTCCAATCAACAGGTTGTACATGACCAAAAACTCATCTTTCCTTTTCAAGAGCTGTCAACAGATGCAAGGATAGTTTAAAACATTTAACAAAATGCAGTAAGCATGAGTTACATAGAAATATGAATGCCCATAATTGAGTGTTCCACAGCTTTATACCAGGCTGAGGGGCTGGTATAAAACTCAGGGCACAACTTGCTCCAGTTGGGGCATTTACATGTGAGACCTAGACACACTCCTAATTCGTCTTCCTAGGATAGGGTAGCTGCATCTTACCTATTGCGAGTTGTCTGTTCTGCCTCTTAGATACTTGTGTCTGGTTAACTATAAGAGAAGGACCACACAGTGCCACTGTGGAAGTCCAAGTTTAAATTCCACTTCTATTTACCTGATGATCATTTAGCACATGTTACTTTCAGCTTACACATCAAGAGATGAAAAGACCTATATTTCAGAGTAGGTGGGGTGTTGAATGAGGAAAAAAAAACCATTAAGAGTCTACCAATGCCAGGCCACAGCAGCTCTCCAGTTAATAAAAAATGATCAACTAACAAGTGGATTGTAAAATTCAAACTTTCTAAACTAACAGTAGCTATTAACTAATTCCTTAATGAAAATATAAAGGATTCCATGAGAAAACATGTACACAGTTGGAATATACTCCCTCATATGTCTCTAGATGATGCCAGTGGAATTATCTGGATGATACGAGGGATGATCAAAACATGCAGCAAATGTGTAAATTTTTAAGAAGCTTATTACAGTGAAAGACACATTGCCAAGAAGTATGCGGTAAGCATGCTCAAAGCAAGGGCAAGTGTTTTGAATATTTTGAGGTTATTAAGTATTCAGCCTAGTTTTTAGTCAGTGTCAAACATTTATAGCAATTTCTTCCAATTAAAAACATGGTGTGATCTCAACCACCTCATTCACCAGACCTGGTACCATGCAACTTCCAGCTGTCAGAATCATGAAGGATCAATATTTTGAGCTGACCTAAGACATCGAGACAGTCCTGAGAGTACAGCAAAGACACTTGCGAAAGAGGACTTCTGGAATTGCATCAGAAAATGACAAGAATGAGGGACAAGTGTGTTCAGAGCAAAAGGGAGTATTTTGAGGGAGATTAATGACAATGTGTCCTTTACTATCACAAAATGTTTTCCCTTAAATATTCATTATATTCCATGATCACACTCATATCAAACAAAAGAGATAATTTATGGTGAAAAACAAACATGAAGAAACACCATTTATGACAAAACAACTTCATATGGCTTTTCAACAGAAATCTGTGGATAACTCGCACAAAATATTATCTCCATTCTTAATATAAAAAGTTCTTTTGAAAATGGGTGTTAATTAATCATGTTGAAAAATAAAAGCAGAAAACTGTTTTCATATTCCTAATACAGCACCTTTGTCTCTGAATCCACTTAATCTGTCAATACTTAAATTCAAACAAAATACTTAGCATGAGAGTTTCTATGACAACCTAGTTTTCCGGTCTGTGAAGCCATTTCCTCTGTGAAAATAAGATTCATAGTTTTGGGTATCCACTGACACAATCTTCCCCAGTCGTTGCCAGTGTAGCTTTATACATCACACACTTGTCTGCTTTGAACAACCAATTCATTCCCATCTGTGACAAACTGGTGTCACCCAGAGCCACATTTCTGTAAATATGAGACTCTCTGAACCAGCGAATGTGATACTGTACTCTGGGTCCAGAAGTCCTTCTGTATTCATCTGAGGAAAAACTGTTATTTCAAAAAGATCTGTAGACCTGAACATTTAAATTAAATTAAACAGAACAGAATATTCGGCTGAAAGTTTTGTTTTGTTAACATTTTAATCCTGTCTTTTTACTTCTGTTTCAAATTCCTGGTGGAATTTCAGAGACTTGGAATTGTAAAGGAATCTTTGAAAGCCTCATTTGTTATTTTATTCATTCAACAAACACTGGTTGGACCCTAACCCTTTAGTACAGGAATCTTCTTTTTTGAAATGAGGAGTTTGAGGCTTGAGGGAACAAGTCACATGACTGGCCAACAGCTGAACCAAGCCACACACCAAATCATCTGCCTCCTACTCCAGAACTCTGTCCCCTTGGTCCCCGGAACCTCAAAAGCTCCCAATTGTGAAACATAAGCTCAGGAATCCTCTTAGTTTAGTTTTTAATATTGATGCTATTTTTCAGTTACTCATCTTCCCACTCACACCCAGAAAAACTCTCAAGAGACATGAAAAGACTATTTGAATGGCATTCTTCATAATTTTATAGCACTTTTCTCCCTAGCATCCAATTGGTTGGTTACTGTATGAAAAATCCAATTGGCTCTACTATATGTGAACTATTCTAATACAGTACACATTTGCAGGAGCTATAATTGCCTAGCATTTCATCAAATGCATGCTGCGCAGGTAAAACGCCTCATTCTCCAAACAGATTTTGTTACAGTGGCTACCTGCAGAGTCATCTTGAGTGGCAGGAGACAGCTTTTTCAGATTTAAAAATTACTTAGAAACTATGTAGCTCCAATCCATGTGGCTAATGGGAGGGGGAAGCACAAGAAATGTGTGGGAAAAGGAAATTGATTGACTTTCACCAGTAAGCCAGTTCAAAAGTTTTTGAATATAAAACTGTTTGAAAATAACCTGGCTTGTGATGTTAGTCTAGGGAGAGACTGTTTACTTTCGTTGTTTCAGGTCCCCAGAGCTTCATGCTACATGAGAAAGTGAACGACAGCAGCAGTGTGAGTCCTAGCCCTCTTCCAAGCAAACATGAGAGGCGATATGGGAGATGTGGAAAAGGAGAAGGTAACTTTAGTGTCTAAATAACTAGGGGAATGGCCTTCTACCTTTGAATGAGATGATGTATATTTTAGCAATGTTTTTCTTTGAATAATCTACTTATAGATGACTTTCTAAATTTAGTACAGAACTCGGGCTGTCTTGCTTGTCTTACCATTCCCCATGTATATAATTATTAAGTAAATTAATTTAAAACTTCAAAACAAGCAATTCCACTGCCCATTTCCTGATAAGATACAGTTAAAAATGGTATCTCTCTATTCAAAAATAAACTGTTTACATGACACAGGAAGTAAATGAACCGAGATAAAAATGCTGCATAACCTCCGTGGCCTTATGCAGTATCCATAAACCCACGACTCTTTCTCAGAAACAAACATCTGAATGAAAAGATCTGGACTGGCTTTCATTAGTGGAAGTGTTGTTTTAAACCAAACAATGCAGAAAGAGAGACAAATGAAAATATAAAGCCAAGAAAAATGTGGTAAATGGTAATATCTGAAAAACAGTAGATAGAAATTCATCAAGTTTTGCAATGTCAAGAAAGCAAAGCAGTGATGGAAACTCAAGCTGACTGCAGAGCAAGCGTGAGGAAGACGAGAGGGCCGACTCCTTTTGGTCTCTCCTGGCAGTTTAAGGTCCTCCAGCACCTGCCCACCTGCGTCCCCCTGTCTGTTATGAGGGATGGTGATCAGACTTAAGGCTCATTTTGTCGTCCCCTCGGTCGTGGCCTGGGGAACAGCCCTTGGGTGCTCTGTCTTTGCTGCCCTCCTGGCCCACTGTTTTGAACTTCTTTGGAAAGATTCTCCCTGCCTCCTCTTTCTCTGTCTCCTATTTTTTGTTCTTTTTGTTTTGCATTGGTTTAGCCCTCCTGTAACAGCAGGATCCTGTCTGATGAGTGTGGCGAGGAAAAGGGATTGGTTTTCCATCAGCGCTATTGAACACACCAACAAATACGTGTCTTCCAGAAGGGGCAATTTGAAAATATCCATCAGAATTCAAACTAAGCCTAACTGCTGAATGATCAGTTCCATTTCTAAGGCTTAATACTACAGAAATGTCAGTTCCATACTCAAAGAGACACATACATGGGTACTAAGCCATCGTTCCTAACGGGAAAGCATGAGCAATTATCTTCTGCTCTTCAGTAATGAAAGACTTGGCTAACCCACACGGCATCTGTGACCTGGACTGCTACACAGCTACTCCACAACAGAGCAGGCCTATATATCCCGACACAGAGCTCTCTGAGACAAAATCATTGAAAAGAAAGCTTGATAATCACACATGACACATTTGCATCTTTTAAATTTAACATGCGTGACTCCAACTTCATCTCTACCCTTCTGCCTCCATGACGATCAGAAAGTGTATCTACCAAGCATGGTACTGAGGTGTTAGAGAATCAGCTGAGTCACTTCATTTTTCTCTTTCTTACTGGTTCGTAAGTGACAAATCGTAGCCAGGCGAGGTGGCGCATGCCTGGAATCATGAGGCTGAAGCAGGAGGCTCCCTTCCAGTACAAGGCCAGCTACACAGTGAGTTCAAGACCAGCCTGAACTACATAGCAACACCTTGCCTCAGAAACTGCAAAAATAAATAAATAATCAAAACAAAAAATAAATGACAACGACGTGTGGCCTTTTATAATTAAGAATTTTTAAGTACTGCATGCATTGAGCAAACTCATTTAAAATATTTCATCTACCAAACAGCTGAGAGAAAGGCAATGCCTTTCCAAGGCTCAAGCCACCATACCACTGTTTCAAGAGGAGCTCGCTCTGCGTATCACAGTTGTTTTATTAGTTTCTGGAAATTGGTTCCGAAGCTTTGATTATCCATCTGATGGCACATTATGGTACCATATGGCAAATCACTAGGCCTCACTACACTGCATAAACCATTTCTATAAATAGAGCCGTTGGCAATTACCTCCAGGGGAATCAACCAATGGATCTGAAGCCAATCAGAAATAATGGGCATGTCCTTTCAGTTCTACAACCATCAATACTTTTATTCAGTACACTGGAATAGCCACAGAATAGCCAAAGAGCAGCTAGGCAAACCAGTTCCAAGATGACAGACCACCATGCTGACCAATAAAAACCAGACAGGAAAATCATGTCTGGCAAGTACTGGGAATTGCTGGACCTTGTGTCATTAATGAGAAACTCAGCTTAGCACAACCAGGCTCAGCATGACAAAGAAGGAAGAGAAGCATCCATTCCTTTTCATTTTTCTCATCAGCTCATGAAAAAATGATTACTACTACAACACTGTTTTGCAAAACAGAAGTGGATAGTTCTTTGGGGGACATTTTGGAGTTAAACCCGTTGGTGGCAGCAGTCCAGAATCTCAGTGTGCCTTACATTTTGCCTATATGCTAGTTCTGTTCTGAGCGGGGGAAATTAATTGAATAGCAGAAGACAAAGAATTTCTCAAGTGCTATGGACAGCTCTAAAACATTCCGTTTCTTTCATCAAGGTGAGTTAGAGAGAAGCTTGCTGAGTTATTTTTCTTTTCAACTATGAAAAAAAATTTTTTTTGGTTTTCCTTGAGCCAGTAATGAATTCCAACATGGAATAAAATAAATGATTAGCAATCACTCACTGCTCAGCTCTCAGGGGACATAATAATCAGAAGTCTTGTCTTCTTTCCTTCCTTCCTTCTTCCCCTTCCTTCCTTCCTTTCTATTTTTCCATATTGAGGCTGAAACCGGGGTTTTCACCCTGACTACATCCCCAGTCCCTTTGTTTATTTTTTATTTTGAGTCAGGGTCAGAGTGAGCCACTAAATTGCCTAAATGGGGCTCAAATTTGCAGTACTACTGCCTCAGGCTCCCAGAGCGCTGGGATACTGGTGTGCACCACCACACCCAGCGAAGTCTTGCATGTTTTTACCACAGACTTTATAAAACATTTAGACAACAAATGAAACTCTCATACTTAGAAAGATGTGTGGTGCCCATGTGTTTGCATTTGAAACCTGCTCTCGGGTTCTTTATGTCATAGCTTTTATTACATAAAAATATGGCATAGATATGCCATAATCATTAATCAACACTGAGAATTCTAAAATGCACATTTCCTCCAAAATAATCCAAAATTTTACTAGCATTGATGCTCATGCTAAACTAATCCCAAGCCATAAAATTCTGTGCACTAAAATATTATGTTTATATCACTCATGAATCTTACTTTATATCATAAGGATGTATATATATGCATGAAAGTTGATATTTATTGAAATATAGTTTTCAAAAAAATTATAGCATTTAAGCTCTGCAACATTAAATGGCTTTTCCCCCCCCCCTTTAAATATTGCTAGGACCTATCTGGTAGTTAGCATCAGGAAACTGTCATGCTACTGAAAGATTAAATTTTTAATCTATCCTGGGTTCTCTACAATTACGTTTAACTTACATTTGAGACTGCTGAGTCAGAAAAACACAGAGTAATAAATTTTGGCTATAATTATTCTTCACTTATGTTATTCAATTCAGTAAAAATTATTATGACATCATTTACACTCGATCTTAGCCTAAAGGCCGAGAAGCGATGTGACATCATTTAAAGATCTGCACAATTCATCTAATAGTCTCGTTTTTTTGTAGTATTTGGGTCATTTAAAGTAAAAAAAATATGCTCAGCCTAAGTTCAAGAGAGAGAGATACTGAGGAAGAAAATGTCAATCATAGATTACATATCCCAGGGACTGTCTCGGCACTACTGAGGTTTTGGACTGGTAACTCTGATGTTAGGATCTGTACTGTAGAATCTCAGCAGTCGTCCTGGCCTCTGTCCACTGAATGCCAGGAACATCCTCTAAATTGTGACAATCAAAAATGTTTCCAGATCCTGCCAAATGTCCCCCAAGAGGCAAAAATCATCATTAGTTGAAAACCATTCGCCTGAATCTCAGAGAGGGGCAGTGTCAGAGCCCTGGAGTAAGGGAGCTCTGAGAGTAGAGACAAATAATCTAAACCTTGGACTAATGAACATTCTCTCAACAGTGCCGAGTTCTCCCACTAGATACTGGTAATTAAGGTACTGTGTTGATTATTTATCTGGTTATACACATGAAGCTCATTAATAATAAACTTTTTTTAGTCTAAAAGAAAAGATAGTTGGCTCTCCTGGCACTACAAGAAAATCTCCCATCATTCCTTCCCTTTAGCTATGGGGAGGAATCTATGAGTCACAGTTTTCCTGGAAATTAGCCTGGGGTGATTTCAGATGCCCAACCTTAGATGAACATATTTAACCTTTCTCCACTTTTATATCCCCTACTGAAGCTGCCCCAGATTTTTCAAGGGCTGACATGGTAATACTTACATGTAGCCAAGATACAAATCTATTATCCTTCCAGCATGTTAAAAATGCTATTTTAGTTTGACCTTTTTAAAGAAACTGCCAAGTTTCTGCTGTCTACAGCTGACCTTTCTAAGGGCCTATTTTATGAGATAAAATTCTATACCTGAATAGTTGTTCTGAACTTTGCAAAAAAAAAAAAAAACCATACATCTTACCAGTGGTTGGTCCTCTGGTAAAACACAGTGGCTAGCACATGGGCCCTGCTGACCCTCAGCCCTAGACTGTGACAGCGCTTATTTCTAAAAGACTCACAACCCAGGGTATGATACACACCATTAATCTTCAAATGACTCTGCAAAACGATGTCAGGGCCGGAAAAAATCAGAAGCAATGAGCCCCAACTGGAGTCCAGGGGGTTTCCTAAGAAAGCTGCTCGTCAATGATTTTGAGGCTTGATACATTAGGGTGCCAAGCAGAGGGGAAAGTGGAACAAGCATTTCCACAAAAGAAACGACAAACCCAAAGGCCAGAGGCCGTGAAACGGTGGGGACTCTAACTGGCTCCTCAGCTGCTCAGACTGTGAGAGGAATGATTTAAGACTTGGTTACCAAAGGAAGAGGAGGCGGGAGGAAGGGTGCTGAGAAACCGGTCATCCATGAACAGGTTCACAGGCATGCGATGCATCACGGGTGCTGGGCCAAACGTCCACCTACAGAAGGTAGGACCAGTCATGTTACTGTGGAACCGACATGAGGTTACAAGGAAACGAGTGTGTTTTTGTGTACGAAGCACGGCCACATGTTCTGCAACCGAGCTTTCTAACGGAGCCCTCTATGAAGGAGAAACAAGAGAAGCATCCACAGCGCCTCAGAGGAATACATTCTCCTGTCACAGTTACCCAGAAGCCCATCGCCCCATCACAAACACAGGCCATGATTTACAGACCTCGTCTGCCTTCTGGGGCTGAGACCTAAGAAATCAGCAAGACTCAGAGTGAGAAACGGCAACCAGATGGCTCACGGACAGTCAGACTCAGAGCACCCCGCAGACATGCGGGTTCGCGTGCCAAAGGTCCTGGGTGCACATCCCTCACACTGTGCCACGAGGTGCAGGGTGAAAACACGGAGACCTGCTCGAGGTGCAGGCAGCCTTCCGGAAAGAGCGCTCAGAAGGAGACAGAGAGGGTTCCCAATAAGAATGCAAATGCTGCGCTGCTGGACCAGCATCTAGCGAGCTCCTAAATGCAAATCCAACAGAGGAAGATTGCAATTCTACCAACTCAGCAGAGAGAACAGGGTAGGCTGCTCACAAGCGGCTACTGCAGTACTATGCTTTGCACAGTTTAGGGTCAGGAACCCTCCTAAGCAATGGTACACCTGCCTCTGTCAGTGCATAAAGTGGCAGGCTAAGGAGCCTGAAGCCAGGACAAAAAAATGTCTCTGCTATGGGACCTCCACCTGACCTCCGCCTGCCTCCCCTGACCTCCACCTGACCTCCTCTGACCTCCACCTGACCTCCGCCTGCCTCCCCTGACCTCCACCTGACCTCCACCTGCCTCCCCTGACCTCCTCCTGACCTCCACCTGACCTCCCCTGACCTCCGCTTGCCTCACCTGACCTCCCCGACCTCCGCCTGACCTCCACCCGACCTTCTGGTCCTTGGAAGACAGACTGACACCCACTGTGCCCCAAACCCGTAGCTCAACTTGGCTAATCTCTGGCCCATGAGGACACTTCTGTTCCCTTTCATCCAGCTGTGTGGTGTTTAAGAGTTCATCGTGCTTGTGCCCAAGGCTTTCTATGCCATTTACATGCATTGCTGTCTTTAAATAAAATAATATTAAACCAAGGATGTGGGTGTAAAAAGGAAGGTTGGTTTTCCTGAGAAAAAATACGCCGAACATGTTGGAAACAAGGCTAAGGCGCACACACAAAAAACTGCTAAACAATCATAGTGCTTGGGAGGGAGCTCACAAAAACCCTAGAAGAATCCACAAAAAGCTAGTTGAGCTCTGCTTTTCCAGTGTCCAAGTCTGCACAGGTAATGAATCACAAGCATGCTTTATGCAAGAAAGGAACATAGAACACAAATTAATGTAGTTACTAGAAGAAAAACCCTCAGCCCTACACCAAAAGATCAACGAATCAGTTTATGTGCTAAACTAAATCTAATGTTCTAAACATGAATATGCTATGCTGTCCTGTGTTTCCTCATTTAGCCATTTTGTCACCTTAACCAAAAAACAGGTCTTAAGCATTTGGAGCATGATGGCTCCTAACTGTGTTTGTGGACATTAAGAAAGTTTGTAGTATGAAAAGCGATGACCACTGCAGCAGGTATCTGCATGAGTCTAACAAACGCTTTCTGTCCCTCACGGGTATGAAATTTGCCCATCTTTCAATAAGAAGATGAAATATCATATTACAGTAAAACCCTCATTTGCAAATACTAAAGTTGGTGAGATATAAAGGTAACAGCTTAGTAAACCTATTTATGCCTTCACTGTGATACTGTTTTGATTCCTAGCTTCAGTTTAATATCACTGTGATTCTCCTAAATTAGTTTGTTTTCAACACCTCAAATTATATCTAAGCCCAAGGAGACTTACCCAGGCTGCAAGTAGACCAGGCCTAGACAGGTAAACACCTGTGCTGGACACCTGCTTGGAAACTAGCTGCATTAATCATATGTCACATTTTAGCTGGAATCTAAACTGTATATACACTTGTTTTAACCTTATCAAGTAGGAAGGTTTTATAAGTGTACTTCAGAGCCAAATAATCAAGCACTTCTGTCTTTCAATGTGTATTTTGAGACTTCCATAGCATAACCTTAAACAACTCTAGTATTACTCAAATTACACATTGAATTTTACATTTTCCAAGGTGCCTACAAAATAATAACAAAGGCAAACTGAAAAGCAGTTACACTTCAGATCTCCTAAGTCATAATTCAAACTCCCTTAAGCTTCATAGGAGCAACAGCCCTAATAATCGCTCACGGACTTACCCTATAAAATAAATACCTGGGAACTTTTTGTTCCTCAAATAAGCAGTTCTAATTTCTAACTTTAAAAATATAAAATAAAATTTACCTAACAATGACTGAGTTGAGAAGGATAAGAAGCCTGATTATATACCCAGGAAAGACGAGATGATCCTCATTTCTAAGAAGATTATAATTAAAAACCTTCAAAAATGCATAATATTATTAAAAGCCATGCACCTAAAACTGGAAAACAAGTTGAACATTTTTCTTGACATGTCCATAGAAGATTAAATACAACATAACAGTTTAGTAAAGCGTAGCAGTAACATACCAACCCAATCCATCCACTTCTACTAGAAGCCTTTTCTCCTTCGTACCCAATCTACCCTTTTTTACACCCAGTTCCAGCCATATCGAATCTATCTTCTACTCATTTCTTAAAATCTACTTTGGACTTTACTGCCATTAACTTATCTTTAAACCTGGTCCCAAGGCTACATTTCTAGTTTGAATTATTCCCATGATCACCTACCTGAACTACCCATATCAAGCCACGCCTCCTCCTTCCCACCACAGGGCCTTTGCACAAGCTGCTCCCTCTGTCTGTAATACTTTTTCCCCCCTGAATGCTGAATCCCTACTCATCTTTCAGATCTTCATATAAACTCCATCTTGTCGGAGACATCTTTCTTAACACTCAAGTTAAATTCCCCAGGTTCTCTACATGCCCTTCGCCTCCTATTATTCATAGCAGTAATCACAGCTTGGAATTCTACACGGGTATTTATGTATGTGTTTACTGCCTGTGTCTATCCACTGAACTTCAGGTTTCATAAGGATGGAAATTATAAAGTATTTATTCACTATTACATACCCACCAGTTATAAGTGCGCCTGGCATATGCTGGGTGCTCGACATATATTTTTAAACAAATCAATGAATTAACAAAATGACATTGTATCATGTGGTTAGTACCATGACGTATATATAGATAAAGATAGATGCATATAAAGATAGGCATACATAAAGATAGCTATATACAAAGATATAGCTATCTTTAATGCTTTGGGAATGCTAGGACAAGAATTGTGAGTTGAACTAAAGCGTTTAAAGCTAACTTCATTCCCTTCAAAATTTTATCACACTTTTCTCTTAATTCAATGAATCCCATCTTCCAATCTGCAAGAGCTGGGCTGCACACAAGTTAAATAAACAGATCAGCGCATCGCGGCTTTTTATAGCATTATTGTTTAAATATGGAACTTTCTTCATTGTTTACAGTTTTGCAAGAGTAAACAGCCCATTTGTCTTCAAAAAACTTTTATGATGACTGAAAAAAAGCACAAATAAATTCACACACACACACACAATGCTATTTGCTACTTGAAAAGTCTTAATGAACAATAATGCCTCAAATGTTCGTTTCAAACTAGTATCTCTGAATTATAGTCTACAGTAAATCAAAATCACCAATGATATGCAATCATTTTAATTATACTTGCAAAGTATGTGTACGAACACAAGCTCATAAACATTTGTGACAAATTTAACCCAAACGTGAAAGTAAAGGATTGTGTAGTAAATGAAGTACCATGGATTTTGTGAAATAGTGAAGGTTAGATACTGAATGCTACCGGTTAGTTAATGACCTGGAGATTCTCGTGACACCATGGATACTGTCTACGTAGCATACGCACAGTCATGTATTTACCATCCAGTTCCCAGACCAACACTATTTTAAGATGTAAGTGCAGGGACTTGTCAAAGTCAGCGATCACACAACCTTCCCACAAACTGGCCGGAAGAACTGAGAGCTCAGGGAAGTCAAGAGGTTTGCTAAAAGGGTCACAGAGATGCTTAAATTCAGGGTTGTTAGATGCCAAAGCTCTACGCAATAGTTTCCCAGAAGACCAAAGTGTACATGGGTCACATCTGGGGAGGTCTTTACCTCCTGCATTCCTATGTACCCAGCATAGTTAAAGAACTAACCCTACACATGCTTCTCCCCTCCTTCCCAGCTAACGCCCCTTTGGGGTGTATCGAGTGCCGTTCCTTTTTAAAAGGATCCCAGAGAATCGCTTAACGCATTAAAACATGGCCGCATCCCTGTTCCCCCCAGTCACAGCCGCCCCCTCAGAGTGTCATTTGAGATGTGCTCTGGCCCTCTGGAGCCACAGGTTCCAAATCCCCAGTTTCAACTGACCTCGAGCGGGAATTTTTATTTTTAAAAAACTGTGTCAGCACTGGACACAAACAGACCTTTATTCTTGTCACTATACTTACATAGCATTTACACTGTGTTAGGGGTTATAAACAATCCAGAGACGGTTTTAATATACGGGAGGACATGTGGGTGTTATGCAACCACTACATCCTTATGCATGAGGGATTTGAGCATCCTCAAAGGTCCTGGAACTGGTCCCTATGGACAGCGAGGAACAGACACATAAGAGACCCCAGAACCCCATGTCCTCTGATTCTACCAGCGGGGAGCATACCGAGCCCCATGCGGGCTCCTTTCACCTGGTTTGGGGCAAGAGCTGAGCACCCGACGTGTTTACCAGCCCCAGCTTCAGTTTCAGACCCAAGATAGACACCTCATTCTGGTAAAATTCCTCCCATATTCTGCACGTGACAATGATACAGAGGAAATTATTTTACTGTTCTTGACCAAAAACTGAGATAGCTGGAGTCCCAATTTAACACCTTGCTAGACTTGTATCAATAAAAATATATAAGGACCAGAGAAGAACCTCAGAGTGTTGTTTTTTAATAAAAAATTATTGAATTCCATCCTTGAAATGGGTGAAATACATGATATATAAAATGCACTTCAATTTTTTTTGAAGTTTGTCTTTCTATATTACATAAGGCACTACAAATATTCCTGGGAAATGCAGATTATATATTATGCAGTTCTGTACAATAAAGATCTTTTTTATTTGGTAGAAGGATGAGGATACATACAAATGCAATCTGTTAGGATTTTAATAAAGTGCACAGCCAAGCACTGGTTAGAACAGGAGGAAAGTTATGGATAGAGGCTGATCTGACACTTGAGGTCAATGCAGAAGTTACAGAACTGACCCAGAAAAAGGACACAGAGACCCAGGCCAGGAGCGAAGACTTACGGGCTGCTGCCACAGGGGAAGGTGAGGTGGGGCCCTTGGGGAAGGACAGTGACAGTGACCCCGTCAGGGCTTGCAGTGATACCAGCCCACTGTACCGGGCACACTGGAGGTTCACCACCACTGAAGCAGGGTAACTAAACACACGGTTAGTAAGTGGACTAAGAGTTAAGTGAGTGGGTCTCCTGCCCGTGTCTCCAGGGGGACTCACTGACCTTCATAATTCATCTTGCCTGCATCCCAGTTCTGTCTGCTGTAAAATGAACTCTCAAATGATATACGAAGACCACACTAGCCCTTGTCTACCTTGCGTAACTGTCACAAGGACACAATGCGATGAAGTGAGTTAACTGTGCTGGAAAGTGCAACATAGCATTAAGAGGCTGGCAGAGCAAGACAGGCACGATGGGGAAACAAAAGCATGGCCTCTACTCAGAGGGATTTGAAAGGCTAATAAGGTATTAGGCTTAAAATATCTTAGCCTGACAGCAACGGAGAATCTATAGGAGTTAAAGAGAGCTTGTGCGCATGAGCAACCATCAGAGACACAATCAACTCAACTTGCTAAGGCTGAAGCAAATCCAAAGGACCACAAAGAGAACAGTAGCTTTAACATTCCAACCCAAGGAAGGTCCTGGAAATCTCTGAATTTCTTGGAAAACATCAAGACAGTCACATACTTAATAAGAACAATGATTATGTTAGAGTGTCCCCAAAATAATTCCATTTTGCTCCTGTGGCATAGTAGATCTTACTGTGGTTGGTGGCTTCCATTACTTCCTCCTCTCCCTCTTCACCATCACTGCCAAATGCCACCCCTGTGACTGTCAACACCAATAAAACCACCCATCACCACCAGCGGTGGTCACCCTACACCACCAGTGATCACCACCACCAGTGTGTCACCACCAACCACCCTGAGACATCAGCAACATATTCTACACATGCACCACACAATCTGTGATGTGAATTCCTGATTCACTGAGCCAAGAATTCAGAATTTAACAGAAAAGGGAGCTGCACAAAGCAGACAGACAGAGCATATCTTTGATGCTCTACAAGACTTGTTGATATTGTCAATGCCCTTTGCTCTCCACAAAAGTAAGTTATTGTCAGAAATGAGAGAGGAATCAAGTTCAGGGGAGTAATACCTAGAAATCCACTCTAAGTCATAGTGTCAATAGATATCATTATATTCATACCTAAAATTTTGCTAAGACAATAGATCTTATGCTACATGGCCTTACACACACACACACACACACACACACACACACACACACACTTGCACACAGAGAGTGAGAAGTGGAAACATGGCATTTATGGATAGGTTTACTCCACAGATTGTAGTGGTGGTTTCATAGCTGTATACTTATCTCGAACCTACTGCATCTATGCATTAAACATGGATAGCCTTTATTATGTCAATCATGCTTCAATAAATCGGTTTTTAAAATAACTAACATGTTGTAGTTAGCAAATGTACAAAAAATCAAAGTTATTACATTATAAAATGAGAACCTAAATATGTGACCAAATACATTTTTTATAAAACGTAAAATTTATGTATCATTTTAAGTGAGCTTTAGCTCTGTTCCCCAGCAGAACAAAAGCAGAATATTCAGTGCAGTGTAACTTGCAAGCTTTTGAGGATCAGATAAGTAATTTTGGAGGCCAATTATTGCAAACCTCAAATTTGAACCGTAACAATTTCAAAGTGAAAAAAAGAAGAAAGAAAGAAAAAACTAAATTCTCATTAGAATTCCATTTTTCCACTCTTAGCTTTGGTCAACATTTTTGAAAAATCTGGTTTTTCCCCCTGGAAGTGGTGCTCCAAACACCTAATTTTTAAACCCTACTCATCAGTAAGGTCACATTCCCGAGGTGAGGAAGTGGGTAAGAGACCGGGAATCAGAGGTGACCCCGACCCCCACGGAGCCTGGGCGCCGTCCTCCCCCTGGACTTGCAGCGCCCACAAAGCCCGGGCGCAGTGATGCTGACTTGGATCCAGTCGAAAATGGATTTGAGGTCATTTAAGAAATACGGGTATGCAATCAGGTTATGAGAATAAATAATTTTTAAATTTAAAAAATTCCAATGAAATAAATGAAAAAAATTAGACATAAAATCAATCTGAAGAAAAAGGGGAGCAACAATTTACACCCAAACTCAGGGCAACGTAAACTAATCCACGGGGCCTACCGGAAATACGGCTGCGGCGTCTCCTCAGGCGTCGTCACGCTGTTGATTCAGCGCAGCTCTAACACCGGCGGACCAGGGGCCACACACGCAGGCATCCGTGCCCGGATTTTATATGCACACGGTGACCCTGACATGTGCCAGGCACGCGCACACAACGCTCTGCTCCGTGAAGACAGCACGTAGCCCAGCGAGTACACAGCCACGCCTGACAGAAAACGGCAAAACGCCAGGAAGAAAAACAAAGCAGGAAGGGAGGGTCAGGAGAGCGGGAAGGGCGCCTAGAGGTCGGGAGGGCGGGAAGGGCGCCGCGGAGGCCCGGAGG